>CM019695.1:28484402-28744402 GCA_009760885.1 Achatina immaculata
ATGAGTTGTCTTAGTTGACAGCTACACCGATCTTAGTGTATGAATTGTGCTTAATTAAGATTCTGTTGGAACAGGTGCTTTCACCAAGAAATACCATCGAGAAAACGTTGTGAAGATTTCGGGGGGAAAAATATAACAGCACTGGAAGACTGTGGAAAGGTTGAGGTTTATGGGGGAAAAATATAACAGCACTGGAAGACTGTGGAAAGGTTGAGGTTTATGAGTGGGGGTGGGGAGAATATAACAACACTGGAAGACTGTGGAAAGGTTGAGGTTTATGGGGGAGAATATAACAGCACTGGAAGACTGTGGAAAGGTTGAGGTTTATGGGGGAACAATATAACAGCACTGGAAGACTGTGGAAAGGTTGAGGTTTATGGGGGAAATAATATAACAGCACTGGAAGACTGTGGAAAGGTTGAGGATTTTGTACAAAAAAGTGTAAATTGAGAGGATAGGGATTACTCGAGAACAGGAAGAAGAAACTGAGAAGGTTGGAGGGAATAAGGTCAGAGGTTAGCTGAGAGGAGAGTAAATAAGCTGAGAGAAGAGGGAATAATACGAGGTCAGTCAGTCTAATTTGCATGCTCCTTGCGGAACTTTACCTCCCTAACAGCTCTCCTGTAGGCCTCTCAGTTGTAAGCAAGATGCTCTGCCGCTGATGCATCCATTCGCAGATCTTCAACAATGTCTTGCAGCCATCTTCGCCTTGGTCTTCCTCTGTTTCTTTTTTTCCATTATGCACGTATACGAGGTGTAGTCAATAAATACTGGAACTGAGGATCTAATAAAAAAAGGCGTACCTTAGACGTTACTAGCCATCATCACTCTCAGAGGAGTCTCCCCCCCCCCCATCCTCCCTTTCCTATTCTGGGCAACGGTCCCAGCGAAGCTGCTGCTTTTCTTAAGTTTTCTGGGAAGTTGTTTTCTCCCAGAGTGTCCAGAATAGCCTAACCTCTGCTTGAGCTTCCTCCACTGTCAAAAATCATCACCCCCCCCCCCTTCAACCTTTTTCAGCCTCGTTTTCAGCTTTTGAGGTCAGAGTCAGCATCAGGTTGCTGCCCTGCTGGTCAGCGCCCAGAAGTCTGGGGGCAACAGAACTTTGATGGCAGGCGCCGCATCATCAAGCAATCCGTCACAGTTCTGTGGCAGCTTCCATGACTGATTCTCACTAGAGCGATGACATCATCAGCGGCGTCCACAATTATCTTCGCGGATAATGTGACGCGCTCTGTCAGTCATTTCTGGCGTTGAACTGGACACTGGTTGACCTGGCCACTCGTTATGATCAGCTGGTGAGAGTCTCTGGAATACGCGGGGAGAGGCTGGTTACTAAGCTGGGAGCAGAATAGGGACAAGTTGAATAAAGTAACGGCTAAGGGAATATCCTAAGGGAATATAAAGAATAAAGCTAAAAGCAGGGGAAATAGTCTGCAGTAGAGAAATAACCTAAAAGAGGAGGGAACAGCAAAGATAGGAGGGAAAAAAGGTGAGAGGAATAAGCTGGAGAAGGAAGGGAAGGAGCTGGTAAGAGAAATAAGCTCAGAGCTGGGGGGAATAAGCTGAGATAGAGGGAAAAGATAGAATAGGAGGGAATAAGCTAAGATAGAGGAAAAAGATAGAATAGTAGGGAATAAGCTGAGATAAAGGAAAAGATAGAATAGGAGGGAAAAAGCTGAGATAGAGGAAAAATAATAGGAAGGAATAAGCTGAGATAGAGGAAAAAAAAGATAGAATAGGAGGGAATAAGCTGAGATAGAGGAAAAATAATAGGAGGGAATACGCTGAGATAGAGGGAAAAGATAGAATAGGAGGGAATAAGCTGAGATAAGAGTAAAAGATAGAATAGGAGGGGAAAAGCTGAGATAGAGAAAACTAATAGGAAGGAATAAGCTGAGATAGAGGAAAAATAATAGGAGGAAATAAGCTGAGATAGAGGAAAAAGATAGAATAGGAGGAAATAAGCTGAGATAGAGGAAAAAGATAGAATAGGAGGGAATAAGCTGAGATTGAGGAAAAAGATAGAATAGGAGGGAATAAGTTCAGAGGTTAGCTGAGAGGAGAGTAAATAAGCTGAGAGAAGAGGGAATAATGCGAGGTCAGTCAGTATAAAGTGCATGCTCTTTGCGGAACTTTACCTCCCTAACAGCTCTCCTGTAGGCCTTTCAGTTGTAAGCAAGATGCTCTGCCGCTGATGCATCCATTCGCAGATCTTCAACAATGTCTTGCAGCCATCTTCGCCTTGGTCTTCCTCTGTTTCTTTTTTTCCATTATGCACGTATACGAGGTGTAGTCAATAAATACTGGAAATGAGGATCTAACAAAAAAAGGCGTACCTTAGACGTTACTAGCCATCATCACCCTCAGAGCAGTCTCCCCCCCCCCCCCCCCCTATCCTCCCTTTCCTATTCTGGGCAACGGTCCCAGCGAAGCTGTTACTTTTCTTAAGTTTTCTGGGAAGTTGTTTTCTCCTAGAGTGTCCAGAACAGCCTAACCTCTGCTTGAGCTTCCTCCACTGTCAAAAATCATCACCCCCCCCCCCTTCAACCTTTTTCAGCCTCGTTTTCAGCTTTTGAGGTCAGAGTCAGCATCAGGTTGCTGCCCTGCTGGTCAGCGCCCAGAAGTCTGGGGGCAACAGAACTTTGATGGCAGGCGCCGCATCATCAAGCAATCCGTCACAGTTCTGTGGCAGCTTCCATGACTGATTCTCACTAGAGCGATGACATCATCAGCGGCGTCCACAATTATCTTCGCGGATAATGTGACGCGCTCTGTCAGTCATTTCTGGCGTTGAACTGGACACTGGTTGACCTGGCCACTCGTTATGATCAGCTGGTGAGAGTCTCTGGAATACGCGGGGAGAGGCTGGTTACTAAGCTGGGAGCAGAATAGGGACAAGTTGAATAAAGTAACGGCTAAGGGAATATCCTAAGGGAATATAAAGAATAAAGCTAAAAGCAGGGGAAATAGTCTGCAGTAGAGAAATAACCTAAAAGAGGAGGGAACAGCAAAGATAGGAGGGAAAAAAGGTGAGAGGAATAAGCTGGAGAAGGAAGGGAAGGAGCTGGTAAGAGAAATAAGCTCAGAGCTGGGGGGAATAAGCTGAGATAGAGGGAAAAGATAGAATAGGAGGGAATAAGCTAAGATAGAGGAAAAAGATAGAATAGTAGGGAATAAGCTGAGATAAAGGAAAAGATAGAATAGGAGGGAAAAAAGCTGAGATAGAGGAAAAATAATAGGAAGGAATAAGCTGAGATAGAGGAAAAAAAAGATAGAATAGGAGGGAATAAGCTGAGATAGAGGAAAAATAATAGGAGGGAATACGCTGAGATAGAGGGAAAAGATAGAATAGGAGGGAATAAGCTGAGATAGAGTAAAAGATAGAATAGGAGGGAAAAAGCTGAGATAGAGGAAAAATAATAGGAAGGAATAAGCTGAGATAGAGGAAAAATAATAGGAGGAAATAAGCTGAGATAGAGGAAAAAGATAGAATAGGAGGAAATAAGCTGAGATAGAGGAAAAAGATAGAATAGGAGAGAATAAGCTGAGATTGAGGAAAAGATAGAATAGGAGGGAAAAAGCTGAGATAGAGGAAAAATAATAGGAAGGAATAAGCTGAGATAGAGGAAAAAAAAGATAGAATAGGAGGGAATAAGCTGAGATAGAGGAAAAATAATAGGAGGGAATACGCTGAGATAGAGGGAAAAGATAGAATAGGAGGGAATAAGCTGAGATAGAGTAAAAGATAGAATAGGAGGGAAAAAGCTGAGATAGAGAAAAATAATAGGAAGGAATAAGCTGAGATAGAGGAAAAATAATAGGAGGAAATAAGCTGAGATAGAGGAAAAAGATAGAATAGGAGGAAATAAGCTGAGATAGAGGAAAAAGATAGAATAGGAGAGAATAAGCTGAGATTGAGGAAAAAGATAGAATAGGAGGGAATAAGTTGAGGTAGCGGAAAAAGTTAAGAGGAGGAAATGAGCAGAGAAAGAAAGTAGATTAAAAGTAGTGGGAATATGTCGAGATAGAGAAGACGCTAAAACGAAGAGAGGAATTAGGCTGGACCAGAGGAATAAGTTAAATGCAGAGGGAATAACTGGAGACAAAAAGCTAAGATATGAGGAAATAATCTGAGAAAAGTGAATAATGTTAAAGAGGATGGAATAAGCTGAGAAAGTGGGGGGGGGGGGAGTTAAAAACAGAGTGATTAAGCTGGGATAGAGGAATAAGCTAAACCCAGGGGTAATAATCTCCGATAGAGGAATAAGCTAAAACCAGGGGTAATAATTGGAGGATACAATATTAACAATCTTCGGTATGCTGACGACACAGTACTGATAGCGGAGAACCAACAAGACCTGCAAAATCTCTTGGATAAAGTCGCCAAAGAAAGTGAACAGAAAGGCCTTACTTTGAACATCAAAAAGACAGAGACTATGGTTATATCTAAGAAACAGAATCCACCAGCATGCAGTATTCAATTAAACGGAACCATTCTAAAGCAGGTGCAGAAATTCAAATACCTTGGAGCATTAATAACTTCAGATGGGAAATGCAAAACAGAAATTAGGAACAGAATAGGCCAAGCAAAGACTGCATTTCAGAGAATGAGAAACATATTAGTTAACACATCCTTATCAATGAATGTTAGAAAACGAGTCCTAAAATGCTATATTGAACCTATCTTGTTATATGGAAGTGAATCATGGACAATAGGCAAGTGTGCACAAAAATCATTGGAAGCAGCAGAAATGTGGTTTATTAGAAGAATGTTGCGGATCCCCTGGACAGCAAAAATAACTAATGAAGAATGTAGGAGAAGAGCTGGAGAGACAAAAAACCTTGTCAGAAAGATAAGAGAGAGACAATGTACTTTCATAGGACATGCAATGAGAAGAGGGGGCATTGAAAATATTATAACAACAGGAAAAATAGAAGGAAGAAGATCAAGAGGAAGACCAAGAGAAATGATACTGGACAGTCTGACGGGATGGTGTGAGAGGAGATCACCAACTGAGCTGATGGCTTGCATGAAGGATCGGGTACTCTGGAGAAGCATAATAGCCAACGCCAATCGGCACGGCACCTGATGATGATGATGATAAGTCACAGTTAGAAGCAGATGTCCTTTTAGCTAATATGTAAGTCACAATTAGAAGTAGATGTCCCTTTAGGTAATATATAAGTTTTCTAGTCTGTCCGAACAAAGATGTAAAAACAGAGAGAGAGCGCTCTCTCAAACCAACAGAACTTGACGCCATGACAGGTTTTGCTGATTTTGTTCTTTTTTAAACCTTGTGAACTCAGTCACAGTCTTCTTCTTCTTCCTTCTTTTTCTTCTTCCTTCTTCTGCTGCTGTTGCGGCTTCTGCTGCTACTGTTGCTGCTGCTGCTGTTGCGGCTTCTGCTGCTACTGTTGCTGCTGCTGCTGCTCTGTGAAGTTTCAAATGCTCATCCATCCCGTCGAGGGATGGATTTTTTCCATAAGTCTCATCGCAGAGGAGGTCTTCAGGCATGCCAAATAGTTTTCCATCGATGCTACTCCCCAGGGGCCAAGTCTGGATTAAGAGAGCTCAGGTTCGCCCGTTTTGTCTCTAATTCAAGGAGAGAAATAGAACTAAGGATAAAATAAACATCCCGTTTTTCTTGTATACTCTGATAGCATGCTCTACGTCCATATGGTCACCGGAGCCCAGATCTGGGGAGAAAAGAATAGGACCACTACCACCTTCCATGTATATCTTAAGAAGCGACTAAGGGGCTGGGGGAGGGGGATCCGCCTAAATTGATGGGAAAGGAGACAACCTATGCAGTGGTTACACTTTCGCCAAATGTGACCAAGTTTTTATGACGGAGTACGGCTTTCACTGGCTGGTCACTGTTACTGTTTAGTTAAATGGAGGTAGATGTTTTTGCTGTTTTCTCTGTAACATTCTGTGGTCTCCATCGCGCATTTTTGCTCCTATTTTCGTCTATTCTCTGTCTCGTTTCTGCATAAGTTATAGTTGTTGTCAGTTAACAAATAACAATTAAATTTCCGCCCCAGGAAAGCAGTAGCGTTTGAGAAACAAAGAGAACAGAAAACCTTGTCTTAGAAAAAGGAAGGGACTCTGATAAAAGAGCGTATGAAGTTGTGCAGCCAAAGATGAAAGGACGTTGCTGAACATCCCAAGTAGGACACATTTTATGAAAGTGCTCAGAGACAAGGGGATATACATGGATGGGAGAAGAGATCAAATCCAAGAGCAGGGATGACTGGAGAGACTTTATCCGTGGCCTATACTCCCAAGCTACGATGATGATGATGATGTGCTTCTTCTAGTAGTCAGATATTGATGAAAGCAGCTGCTTTTGTTATTGTTAACTGACAACAACTATAACTTATGCAGAAACGAGACAGAGAATATGCTACAATAGGAGCAAAAATGTGCACTGGAGACCACAGAATGTTACAGAGAAAACAGCAAAAACATCTACCTCCATTTAACTAAACAGTAACAATGACCAGCCAGTGAAAGCCATACTTTGTCATAAAAACTTGGTCACATTTGGCGAAAGTGTAACCATTGCATAGGTTGTCTCCCTTCCCATCAATTTCCTGTTTGATCTAAAGCTGTTGGGAATGTGCAGTGAAAGTGTTTCAATGTTTGCGAAGATGCATAAAAAATGGGTGTTTTTAACTGGCCACAGTTTGCAAAGATCTCAAGATTTGTCCATGAGAGAAATTGTTAGTTTTAGCCTGTCAGAGCTGTTAATTTGGCGAGCCTGTAGTAAGTTTGTAGTTCGTTGTTTGGACTGAGAGATAACAGGTTAAGAATTAACGATTATGTGTGTGTGTGTGTGTGAGAGAGAGAGAGAGAGAAAGAAAGAAAAAAGAAAGAAGACCTAGAGGGAGAAGAGAGACAGAGTGAAATAACAGACAGAAAGAGATTGGGAGAAGACAGACAAACAAAGAAGACAGATAGAGAAAAGGCACGCAGGCAGTGAGAGAGGAAAGAGAGAGAGAGAGAAAGAGAGAGAGAGAGAGAAAAGTAAACAGACAGAGAGGGGAGACCGAGAGAGGGAAGACATATAGGGAGAGAGAAGGCAGACAGAGAGAAGACAGAGAAAGATGAGGCAGACAGACAGAGAGAAAAGGCAGAGAGAGAGAGAGATAGAAGGCAGACAGGAAGAGAGAGAGAGAAAAGGTAGAGAGAGAGAGAGCAGACAGGAAGAGAGAGAGAGAGAAGAGAAAGAAAGAGAGAGAGAAACGCAGAGAAAAAATAAGACAGATAGAGAGAGAGAGATACGAGTACATTCGCCCAAGTTTTCTCATATAGTTTTCAATGGTTACGTACCTTCATTTGTGGTTACTTTTTGACCGGTCCTCGTGTTATCCCAAGCAATAACGAGTCGGGTGCCCACTATTTACAGCTGGACGACTAAAAGACACCTGGAGAAGATCAAGAACTCTACACAACATCCTGTGTCTGTCAGTACCTCTTTGTAATGCAAGGAAACCACTTCTGACATTCCTGCTGTTGTCTTGATTTCATCATCATCATCATCATCATCATCAGGTGCCGTTCCCACGGGCCTTGACTATTAATGTTTCTCCGTAGATGCTGATCCTTCATGTAGATCTTCAATTCATTTGGTGATCTCATCTCACACTATCTCTTCGAACTATCAAGTATCATGGTTTTCCCTTGGCTCTTCTTCCCTCTATTTTTCATGTTGTTACAATAGTTTCAATGCCCACCCCCTTTACAATAGTTTCAATGCCCACCCCCCCCCCACTCTTCTCATTGCATCTCCTACAAAAGTACACTGCCTCTCTCTTATTTTTTTGACAAGATTGTATTGTCTCTCCAGCTCTTTTCATACATTCTTCGTTAGTAATCTTTGCTGTCCACGGAATTCGCAACATTCTTCTGATATTCATTTAGCGGAATACAAGAACGCAAGCAGAAGTTTTCAAGTTGCTTGAATAGGCAATGATATTTCCATTACGTGCCAGTCATTTTGCATGTCCCTTGCAGAACTTTGCCTCCCTAGCAGCACTCCTATAGGCCTACAAGTTGTAAGCAAAATGCCCTGCTGCTGATGCATCCATTTGTAGATTATCAACGATGTCTTGCAGCCATCTTCGCCTTGGTCTTTCCTCTGTTTCTTTTTACCATTGTGTACCCTTCCAATGCGATCTTCTCTAAATTCTCATGACGTTTAATATGTCCAAAATATTTACGTTTTATCTGTTTAATCTTCCTTACTAGCCAATCTTCTTCAGCGTTAAGTATATTCTCCATTACGTGTATCACTATCAATAAACTATCTTACACCTTATTCCTCCCCCTTCGCCCCCCCCCTACCCCCCAAACAACACACTTCCCAAGTTCTCCTATCACTCATCAGGCCCTAATTACACTTCAGACACAAAACAGGTTCCCTTTAGAACTTTTCAGCGAGGGCTGCTCAGGGGAGGCTTGAGAAGATTTCCCAGGGTGCTAGCGTGCTTGTTCTCAATTTGCTGTTGGTGGTTTTGATATGTGCGGCCCGCTGGAACTGGCGTCTGGCTTTCTGTACTGTGATATGCTCCAGCCAACGTCACTGTGGGCAGGGTTCGGCCAGGCTGCAATTACAGGGAGAGCTTTCACGTGTGATAAACCTGAATATAAAGGAAGAAATCCACGTACGGTTTGCCTGTCTGTATCTATCTATCTATCTATCTATCTATCTATCTATCTATCTATCTATCTATCTATCTATCTATCTATCTATCTATCTATCTATCTATCCATCCATCCATCCATCCATCCATCCATCCATCCATCCATCCATCCATCCATCCATCTATCCATCTATCCATCTATCTATCTATCTATCTATCTATCTATCTATCTATCTATCTATCTATCTGTCTGTCTGTCTGTCTGTCTGTATGTATGTATGTCTGTTTGTCTGTATGTATGTATCCATTCCTACTTTCCTCGCTCTCTTTCGTCTTCTTTTGTCTCAGTTATCATTATTGTGTCTCTAATTTTCTTTCTCTCTCCCTCTCTCTGCATCAATTACCTCTACTCTCTCTCTCTCTTTTTCTCTCTCTTGTTTATTTCTTTCTTCTCTCTTCCCTCTCTGTGCCTCATTTGTCATCATTTTTAGTCACTTTTTTCTTTTCTCTCTTTCTTTGCTCTCATTCCTTCTCTCTCTCTCTCTCTTTCTCAATCTGCCTCAATTACTTTTACTCTCTCTTCCTCACTCTCGCTCTCTTTCTTTATTCATTTCTTCTCTCTTATCCTCTCTGTGCCTCAGTTATCATCACTCTTGCAGTCACTTCTTCCTTCTCTTTCTCCTATCTCTGCTCCCTCTCTCCCTCTGTTGTCTTCAGTTATTACTATTACTTTTTCTGTTCTCTCTCTCTTGTCCTCTTTCTACCCTAGCCATCATCATCATCATCATCATCATCATCATCATCATCATCATCATCATCATCATCTCTCTGGGTTTCCTATGCCCCTCTTTTGTCCTATCTCCTTTCTTATCACCTTCTTCTCCGCTTCTTATCCGCGTGTACAATTTCCATTTCATCTATTTAAAAAAAAAAACAGCATACTTTCAGACTTAACAGGCTGTCCAGCTGTTTGACTTTCTGCTGTAAATCGTCTTGAGTTGCATCTCAAGCATCATCACCTATCCCCAGGTCTGTGTAGCAGCCCTTTTTCTTTTATTTAGGCCAAGTTATCGGTGAATAATAACAAAAATAATAATAATAAGCTCATCATCCAACCTCTTGCCTGTATCATCCAAGACCTTTAACTGCAAAAAGACCGAAGTTTACAGCTGCAGGGAGATTACCCTCCACAAACCCTTAACCTCAACCGTCCTTTCCTGTCCAGGTCACACATTTCCTGCTACTTCCATCTCCAGTTAATCCCGCAAAAACTAAAAGAATTTTAGGACAATGACCCAAATTGAAACGTCCTCTAGCAAACTTTGATTCATTCTTCGACGTTTTCGTTTAACCAATCCTTTTTCAAGAAAAACAACAAGGCCTCTACCCTCCTCGACAGAAACTCGTCAACCCTGTCTCTGTAAATCGTCTCACGGGAAGAGATGTAAATCTGGATCTTCCAGTGCGAATCCTTCACTTTGCTCTGGGCCTCACACGTACAGCAACAGCTCCCCCCCCCCCTTCCACCAGCCCAGTCTTGCAGGTGTACTTAAGAACTGAACAGAAAACTTGTACCTCCTACGCTTTAAGAAAGTTTGCACTGGCTAATTCTAGTTTATCTGAAAAACGCTGACAAATCATCGTAAACAAATGATGTACTCTTGATGGCGGCTGACGCAATTTTTTGGAGAGTTTGAATTAGATGCCTCATAACTGTTTTAAGACTCCACTATACAATGATTCATTCTGAAGTTTGGGCCCCCAACCCCCACCCACCTCCTCATTTATGTTCATCCTTCTTTTTTTTTCACTCTTTCCTCTTAGAATATTTCTCTTCTTTCAATAAATTCTGAACTTTGAAATCACCGAAATAAAGATTTTGATTTATTGATTAATTGTTGTGCCCGTTACGGTCTGTGAAGCATTTCTCTCCATTTTGTGTTCAACTGTGGTTGGATTATTTTTTCAAAGTTTTTTTTCTATCTTTTTTTGTGTTCCCACATCATGGTAGCCTTAACAAGCAGTCCCCGACTTACGGACGAGTTCCGTTCCTGAGTCTGTTCGTAAGTCGAATTTGTACGTAAGTCGGAAGAGTTAGGTACAGTTTGTATCTAAAGTCAGTTACATCACAATATATAGTAAACAACACGCCTATCTATGCGTAAAACTAAACGTTAAATAAAACTACGAACCGCTATATACGCACAATGCTTTGATGTGCGCGTCAAAGTAGCGCCCGTTTGTAATTATGAAACATTGCATGTAACTAAATTTTTTAATATAACAGGTTTTCCCGCGGGAGGAGGGGGTGGGGGTGTAAAGTTATGTATGTAAATCGGAGATTCGTAACTCGAGGACTCTCTGTATTTTTTCCCCTCGACCTTTCTTCTCTAGTCTCTAATTTTAAAACCGCTGTAATCTCAATTATCTTGTTTTAAGACCACTGCCACCAGTTTAAAAAACCACTGTAATTATCCAGTTTTAAAACCACTGTAAACTCCAATCCCCAGCTATAAAACCACAGCAATCTCCAGTCCTCAGTTTTAAAACCGCTGTAATCTCCAGTCTCCAGCTTTAAAACCACAGCAATCTCCAGTCTCCAGTTTTAAAACCACAGCAATCTGCTGTCTCCAATTTTAAAACCGCAGCAATCTCCAGTCTTCAGTTTTAAAACCCCAGCAATCTCCACTCTCTAGTTCTAAAACCACAGCAATCTCCAGTCTCCAGCTCTAAAACCACAACAATCTCTAGTCTCCAGTTTTAAAACCACTGTGTTCTCCATTCTCCAGTTTATGACTAAACATTCGGAGGAGGCAGAGACTGCCCTCAAACTGGATGAGATACCGGTCAGTGACTCGTGGCTGGCTCCCTGCATCAGGTTCAGTGAGGCGAGGTTGACCAAGAACCTGTTCAAGGTCCCACTAGTGTACTAGTAGTCTGGCCGAGTGAATTACTCGTTCTACTGAATGAGAAGGTAGTTTCGGTCCCCCAAAAAATAAGCCATGCCGAAGATGAATGTATGGGGCTCAAAGGTGCAGATATGGCAGCCTAGTTGCAGACTGGTACAAGGCAAATAAAATGCTTTTTTTTTTTTAAGGGTAAACGAAGAAGATGAAACTAAATGCTCCTGCAAATATAGATACGATCATTGCAGCTTTTATTTTTTTTTGTCATCGCCTTCTATCTCGTTAGGCTTGGGGTCTGTGGGCCCATACAGGCAGAGACACTTCTCTTCATAGACCTAGATCCTGACTCTTCCCATCCCTGACCCCTTCTGCTAGATCCTTGCTCTTCTCATCCCTAACCCTTTCTGTTAGATCCTTGCTCTTATCATCCCTAGCCCTTTCTGCTAGATCCTTGCTCTTCCTATCTCTAGCTTCTTCTGTTATATCCTTGCTCTTCCTATCCCTAGCCCCTTCTGCTACATCCTTGCTCTTCCTATCCCTAGTCTCTTCTTACTGGTCCTAGTTCTTTCTATTCCTATGTCCTGCCTCTTCTTATCTATAGCCCCTTCCCCTGAATCCTTGCCTCTCTACGTCCTGGGTCCTTGTTCTTCCACGTCCTGGGTCCGTGCTCTTCACAGCCATAACTCCATACACTAGGTCCTTGGTCTTCCCATTCCTAATATATTCCACTAGGTCCTTAATGTTCCCATCCCTAGATCCTTCTACTAAGTCCTTGCTCTTCTTAGCTATAACTCCTTCCACTAAGTCCTTGCTCTTCTTAACTATAACTCCTTCCACTAAGTCCTTGCTCTTCCTAGCTATAACTCCTTCCACTAGGTCCTTGCTTTTCCTCGCCCTAGCTCCTTCCACTAGGTCCTTGCTCTTCCTAGCTCTAGTTCCTTCCATTAGGTCCTTGCTCTTCCTAGCTATAACTCCTTCCACTAGGTCCTTGCTCTTCTTAGCTATAACTCCTTCCACTAAGTCCTTGCTCTTCCTAGCTATAACTCCTTTCACTAGGCCCTTGCTTATCCTAGCTATACACTAGGTCCTTGCTCTTCCTAGCCATAACTCCTTCCACTAGGTCCTTGCTCTTCCTAGCTATAACTCCTTCCACTAGGTCCTTACTCTTCCTAGCTTCAACTCCTTCCACTAGGTCCTTGCTCTTCCTAGCTATAACTCCTTCCACTAAGTCCTTGCTCTTCCTAGCTATAACTCCTTTCACTAGGCCCTTGCTCTTCAAAGTTATAACTCCTTCCAGTAGGTCCTTGCTCTTCATAGTTATAACTCCTTCCACTAAGTCCTTGCTCTTCCTAGCTATAACTCCTTCCACTAAGTCCTTGCTCTTCTTAGCTATAACTCCTTCCACTAGGTCCTTGCTTATCCTAGCTATACACTAGGTCCTTGCTCTTCCTAGCCATAACTCCTTCCACTAGGTCCTTGCTCTTCCTAGCTATAACTCCTTCCACTAAGTCCTTGCTCTTCCTAGCTATAACTCCTTCCACTAGGTCCTTGCTCTTCAAAGTTATAACTCCTTCCAGTAAGTCCTTGCTCTTCATAGTTATAACTCCTTCCACTAAGTCCTTGCTCTTCCTAGCCATAACTCCTTCCACTAGGTCCTTGCTTATCCTAGCTATACACTAGGTCCTTGCTCTTCCTAGCCATAACTCCTTCCACTAGGTCCTTACTCTTCCTAGCTATAACTCCTTCCACTAAGTCCTTGCTCTTCCTATCTATAACTCCTTCCACTAAGTCCTTGCTCTTCTTAGCTATAACTCCTTCCACTAAGTCCTTGCTCTTCCTAGCCATAACTCCTTCCACTAGGTCCTTGCTCTTCCTCGCCCTTGCTCCTTCCACTAGGTCTTTGCTCTTCCTAGCTCTAGCTCCTTCCACTAGGTCCTTTCCCTTTTAACTCCTACCTCCCTCCCGTTTACAACTCCATAAACCCTACCTTTTATCACTAACAGCCTCTCTCTCTCTCTCTCTCTCTCTCTCTCTCTCTCTCTCTGCTCATCCCTATGTTGGTCATCTTATCACCCTAAGTCAAGTGTTAGCTCAGAACCTAACCTACATCAAGGGAGATAATGAACGCCCGTGGACAGAGACGAATCTATTTCCATTACAATGCACAGATTTATCTCCAGTACACGGCAGTATACGCCCGCTGTGCTCGCTCTAAATATTTTCTGCATGTTTTTTTAGAAGCTTCTATTTCAGAATTTGAAACTCTCTATTCAAAATATATTAGATGTTTCTTGCATGGTTAAAATGAAAAATGAAGTGTATTCGCTAAAAGGAACTTTGTATGAAACTTGTGCACAAAAATAAAATCGATATTTGAGGAAAAAGATACAACCAGAGATGTTGTTGCTATTGTGCCACCTAGGAAGCTGTCTAAAACGCAGACATTGTGCATGGAAGCAAAATGACCTTTGAAAGGCAGAGCTTTATACAGAATGGCTGTGTTCTGGCAATCAGCTACCCATAGCTGACATGCTAGTGTCAGGGTTAACGACCCATAGCTGACATGCTAGTGTCAGGGTTAACGACCCATAGCTGATATGCTAGTGTCAGGGTTAACCACCCATAGCTGATATGCTAGTGTCAGGGTTAACCACCCATAGCTGATATGCTAGTGTCAGGGTTAACCACCCATAGCTGATATGCTAGTGTCAGGGTTAACCACCCATAGCTGATATGCTAGTGTCAGGGTTAACCACCCATAGCTGATATGCTAGCGTCAGGGTTAACCACCGATAGCTGATATGCTAGCGTCAGGGTTAACCACCGATAGCTGATATGCTAGCGTCAGGGTTAACCACCCATAGCTGATATGCTAGCGTCAGGGTTAACCACCCATAGCTGATATGCTAGTGTCAGGGTTAACCACCCATAGCTGATATGCTAGTGTCAGGGTTAACCACCGATAGCTGATATGCTAGCGTCAGGGCTAACCACCGATAGCTGATATGCTAGCGTCAGGGTTAACCACCGATAGCTGATATGCTAGCGTCAGGGCTGACCACCCATAGCTGACACGGTAGTGTCAGGGTTAACGACCCATAACTGACATGTTGCACACCCCCTGCTTTTTAGCTGTACTCCGGGACTGAAAGAAAAAAAAAACATAGCTACCATAACTCTCTCCCATGCCAATACGATGCTGTGCTTCTTGTACTAACTCTGGTGAGTTAGAGGTCAAGACAATCCATGCAGTCTTGCTTAGGGTACACTCAAGTTTAAAGAAGTTTACAAGTTTAAAGACGTTTTACGCATAGATAGGCGTGTTGTTTACTATATATTGCGATGTAACTGACTTTAGATACGAACTGTACCTAACTCTTCCGACTTACGTACAAATTCGACTTACGAACAGACTTAGGAACGGAACTCGTCCGTAAGTCGGGGACTGCTTGTAAGGCTACCATGATGTGGGAGCACACAGAAAGATAGAGAAAAAAAACTTTGACAAAATAATCCAACTACAGTTGAACACAAAATGGAGAGAAATGCTTCACAGACCGTAACGGGCACAATAATTAATCAATAAATCAAAATCTCAACTTCGGAGATTTCAAAGTTCAAAATTTATTGAAAGAAGAGAAATATTCTAAGAGGAAAGAGAGAAAGAAAAGAAAGATAAACATGAATGAGGGGTTTGAGGGGGGGGGGGGGACTTCAGAATGAATCATTGTATAATGGAGTCTTAAAACAATTATGAGGCATCTAATTCAGACTCTCCAAAAAAGTGGCGTCAGCCGCCATCAAGAGTACATTATTTCATCATCAACAAATTGTTCAAGATCTCTAGTTCTTTCCTCAGAAAGCCAAGCATGGCAGTACAAAACTCAGCCCCATGCTTCATTGTCTGTTTGAAAGTTGTTGAACAATCTGGATTTTGTGCAGATGAGCCACTATCTTCTTCAGCGTAAGACCTGGGTTTTTTTTCTGTCTGCACCTAAACTGCCAGACCGCTGGCCAGCCGAACGTCGTGGACCGCTGGCCCGGCCGAAAGTCGTGGACCGCTGTGAAAAGCTGTCGCCCTGTGTAGGTTCTCGGATGTGATCACAGATAGTGAAACACACTCACCGTCGTTCACGAAGTCACTCACCCACGCCAGTACGGGACTCCGGGACGGAACCTGACCACACCCATCAAGACTGGACGATGACGTGTACATATAGGCTGGACTTCAGTCACAGATTTTGTTTCCTAGCAAAAACGAACACTGCTGGTGCGATGCAGCATAGTCCAATGATCTTTTGCAGATGGCGTCATCTCCTCCTTCCGGCGCCATCCCATCGACTACTGCACGTCATCAACGGCCGAGCCATTTCGAATTTAAACATATCAATCGGCTCGGCGCCGTCCCGTATATAAGAATTTGTAGCAAACATGAATGGCGGAACGAGCTAAGGGAAGCAGTAAGTAAAATCTTTGAATCTTTCATCGAGATTTACGGGGGGAAAAGTTAAAGACGAAAATATTTCGTAGGTCATGGGTTAAAAACGAAAAGATCTGATAGGTCAAGGGTTAAAAACACAAGTCAGACTGGACTTTTTTTTTCTGCCAGTTCACAAAGTATATCTTTATATCGACTTAAGATGAGCATATATAAACTCGTTTTCTCCATTAAGTTACTTTCGACTGCACGACCAGCTGTGTGTAAATCTGATTAAATGTACCGAGAGCCCGGTATGAACGGATATTGGCAGATATTTATGAGTTTCACTGATACAAACGCTGAAGATAATTCACGCGTTTCAGAGAATGTAAGAGATTGTAGGAATAAGGGAGGTTTTTAAACTGCTTGGGAGAAGAACGATGTAGTTTTTACTTTCTGTTTAGTTTCTTTTCTTCATTCCAGCCATTTTGATTCAAAAGATGAACCTGGTTTGTTTTTAAAAGAAAGTAGTATCTGCGTTATATCCGATTTGTTATTACAGAATGAGGGAAAGACCGAGTGATGTGCTAGCGTCAGGGTTAACCACCGATAGCTGATATGTTGCACACCCCCTGCTTTTTAGCTGTACTCCGGGACTGAAAGAAAAAAAAAACATAGCTACCATAACTCTCTCCCATGCCAATACGATGCTGTGCTTCTTGTACTAACTCTGGTGAGTTAGAGGTCAAGACAATCCATGCAGTCTTGCTTAGGGTACACTCAAGTTTAAAGAAGTTTACAAGTTTAAAGACGTTTTACGCATAGATAGGCGTGTTGTTTACTATATATTGCGATGTAACTGACTTTAGATACGAACTGTACCTAACTCTTCCGACTTACGTACAAATTCGACTTACGAACAGACTTAGGAACGGAACTCGTCCGTAAGTCGGGGACTGCTTGTAAAGGCTACCATGATGTGGGAGCACACAGAAAGATAGAGAAAAAAAACTTTGACAAAATAATCCAACTACAGTTGAACACAAAATGGAGAGAAATGCTTCACAGACCGTAACGGGCACAATAATTAATCAATAAATCAAAATCTCAACTTCGGAGATTTCAAAGTTCAAAATTTATTGAAAGAAGAGAAATATTCTAAGAGGAAAGAGAGAAAGAAAAGAAAGATAAACATGAATGAGGGGTTTGAGGGGGGGGGGGACTTCAGAATGAATCATTGTATAATGGAGTCTTAAAACAATTATGAGGCATCTAATTCAGACTCTCCAAAAAAGTGGCGTCAGCCGCCATCAAGAGTACATTATTTCATCATCAACAAATTGTTCAAGATCTCTAGTTCTTTCCTCAGAAAGCCAAGCATGGCAGTACAAAACTCAGCCCCATGCTTCATTGTCTGTTTGAAAGTTGTTGAACAATCTGGATTTTGTGCAGATGAGCCACTATCTTCTTCAGCGTAAGACCTGGGTTTTTTTTCTGTCTGCACCTAAACTGCCAGACCGCTGGCCAGCCGAACGTCGTGGACCGCTGGCCCGGCCGAAAGTCGTGGACCGCTGTGAAAAGCTGTCGCCCTGTGTAGGTTCTCGGATGTGATCACAGATAGTGAAACACACTCACCGTCGTTCACGAAGTCACTCACCCACGCCAGTACGGGACTCCGGGACGGAACCTGACCACACCCATCAAGACTGGACGATGACGTGTACATATAGGCTGGACTTCAGTCACAGATTTTGTTTCCTAGCAAAAACGAACACTGCTGGTGCGATGCAGCATAGTCCAATGATCTTTTGCAGATGGCGTCATCTCCTCCTTCCGGCGCCATCCCATCGACTACTGCACGTCATCAACGGCCGAGCCATTTCGAATTTAAACATATCAATCGGCTCGGCGCCGTCCCGTATATAAGAATTTGTAGCAAACATGAATGGCGGAACGAGCTAAGGGAAGCAGTAAGTAAAATCTTTGAATCTTTCATCGAGATTTACGGGGGGAAAAGTTAAAGACGAAAATATTTCGTAGGTCATGGGTTAAAAACGAAAAGATCTGATAGGTCAAGGGTTAAAAACACAGGGCAGACTGGACTTTTTTTTCCTGCCAGTTCACAAAGTATATCTTTATATCGACTTAAGATGAGCATATATAAACTCGTTTTCTCCATTAAGTTACTTTCGACTGCACGACCAGCTGTGTGTAAATCTGATTAAATGTACCGAGAGCCCGGTATGAACGGATATTGGCAGATATTTATGAGTTTCACTGATACAAACGCTGAAGATAATTCACGCGTTTCAGAGAATGTAAGAGATTGTAGGAATAAGGGAGGTTTTTAAACTGCTTGGGAGAAGAACGATGTAGTTTTTACTTTCTGTTTAGTTTCTTTTCTTCATTCCAGCCATTTTGATTCAAAAGATGAACCTGGTTTGTTTTTAAAAGAAAGTAGTATCTGCGTTATATCCGATTTGTTATTACAGAATGAGGGAAAGACCGAGTGATGTGCATGTGTTTAAGAGAGGCAGAAAGAGAATGTGTGTGTTTATGCGAGAGAGAGAAAGTGTGTGTATGTGTGTGTGTTTAAGAGAGGCAGAGAGTGAGTGATTGTGTGAGTGTGTGTGTTTATGCGAGAGAGAGAGAAAGTGTGTGTATGTGTGTGTGTGTTTAAGAGAGGCAGAGAGTGAGTAATTGTGTGAGTGTGTGTGTTTATGCGAGAGAGAGAGAGAAAGTGTGTGTATGTGTGTGTGTGTTTAAGAGAGGCAGAGAGTGAGTAATTGTGTGAGTGTGTGTGTTTATGCGAGACAGAGAGAAAGTGTGTGTATGTTTGTGTGTTTAAGAGAGGCAGAGAGTGAGTGATTGTGTGAGTGTGTGTGTTATGCGAGACAGAGAGAAAGTGTGTATGTGTGTGTGTTTAAGAGAGGCAGAAAGTGAGTGACTGTGTCTGGTTAAGCGAGGCAGAGAGAGAAAGTGTGTGTATGTGTGTTTAAGAGTTGCAGGGTATGTGTATGTGTGTGATTAAGAGAGAGACACAGTGTGCGCTTGTGTGTATTTAAGAAAGAAAGTGTTTCTGAGAGAGAAAGAGAGTCCGTGTGTTTAAGAGTGACAGAGAGTGTGTGATATGTGTGTTTGTGTTTAAGAGAGACATAAGAAGAATGTGTGTGTTTAAGAGAGACAGAAGAAGAATGTGTGTGTTTAAGAGAGACAGAATAAGAATGTGTGTGTTTAAGAGAGACAGAAGAAGAATGTGTGTGTTTAAGAGAGACAGAAGAAGAATGTGTGTGTTTAAGAGAGACAGAATAAGAATGTGTGTGTTTAAGAGAGACAGAAGAAGAATGTGTGTGTTTAAGAGAGACAGAGACACAAAAGGTGCTTTTATGGGTGTACTTTTAAGAAAGAAAGAAAAAAGAAAGAAAGAAAGAGAGAGAGAGAGAGAGAGAGAGAGAGAGAGAAAGAGGGAGAGAGAGAGAGAGAGAGAGAGAGAGAGAGAGAGAGAGAAAGAAAGAAAGAAAGAAAGAAAGAAAGAAAGAGGGAGAGAGAGAGTCTGCATAAAATTTGTTGCTTCATAAAGACATTCACATTCTGTAAGACCTTCACTCATTACATAGATGCCATGCAGCGTCACACTGTCAGTGTTGCTTCTCCATCTTCTGCTGTTCTTTGTATTTCTAATCATATCTCTTGCCTTACTTTTTTTCCTGTGCCACTTGGGCAGCCTTTCAGCTATATATCTCTTTATCTAATCTCTCTACTCCCTTGAGAACCCCAGTGGCCCCAAGGTTCACGCGCTTGTCTTAATGTTCAACAATAATCAATTATCTTGTTTAAGTGAGCCAATGTTAAACAACAATAATCAATTATCTTGTTTAAGTGAGCCAATGTTAAACAACAATAATCAATTATCTTGTTTAAGTGAGCCAATGTTAAACAACAATAATCAATTATCTTGTTTAAGTGAGCCAATGTTAAACAACAATAATCAGTTATCTTGTTTAAGTGAGCCAATGTTCACCAACAATAATCAGTTATCTTGTTTAAGTGAGCCAATGTTAAACAACAATAATCAGTTATCTTGTTTAAGTGAGCCAATGTTAAACAACAATAATCAGTTATCTTGTTTAAGTGAGCCAATGTTAAACAACAATAATCAGTTATCTTGTTTAAGTGAGCCAATGTTCACCAACAATAATCAATTATCTTGTTTAAGTGAGCCAATGTTAAACAACAATAATCAGTTATCTTGTTTAAGTGAGCCAATGTTCACCAACAATAATCAGTTATCTTGTTTAAGTGAGCCAATGGTAAACAACAATAATCAATTATCTTATGTAAGTGAACCAGTGTTAAACAAAATAATAAAGATAGAAAGGAAACAGAGAAATGCAGCAGAAAATAAACTATGGCTACACTGAAGAGAAAACTGTCACGTGCTTGGGATAATCCAAATGGCACATTAACCCTTGTTATCCTGAATTAATTTCCCTGTAACTTTTTCATTATTTTTTTTTATGTCATAAGGTAGTTTTTGGTGAGCTATGAACATAGAAAGAAGGAAATTAATTTTTATGAACATTTTCATGTTTTTTTTTTCAAAGGATGGAATTTACAAGCACAATGAGAAAAAAAAAACCCTCAAATTTTCTGAAAAATTGGCCATTTTTGTTTGACACGACATAAAAAAAGTAAACTCTCCAAAATGAAGAGCAAAATTTCAGAGTGCTGGCCCTTTACTGGTTGTTTGGCAGAAGGCTGTTCTACATATTCCTTTGAGTATCATCAAGAATGATGTTTGCATTTATGAAATATTACGATTTAAACAAAGAGGTAGTTGTGAGTACCGTCAGGATACAAAGGACAGAAAATTATCTTTCACATAATTTATTGCTCACAAACTGTCGTATAATGGCATCATTTTTTTTCTGCGTAGTTACCATAACGTTTTATGCAAGCTTTCCGGTATTTACAAAGTACGGAGGTTTCTGTACTTAAAAAGAAAACCTTGCTGGCAGAAGGTTCGACTATTCATGCACCGCCCACTGGGTCTCTTGTCTTTCTTGTCTTTGTCGAACTCTTGGAGGATGTGCTGGGTCATGTAAGAGCTGCGGCCATTTCGTTCAGCCACTCGACGTTTTTCCACTGTGGTTAATTCAACTTCTGCAACTGGTTTCTGGTTTAACTATTCGGCGAGCCTGTCCTGGAAGAGGAGAGCAACTCGGCGAGTCTGTCATGGGTGAGGAGAACAACTCGGTGAGCCTGTCTTGGGTGAGGAGAACAACTCGGTGAGCCTGTCATGGGTGAGGAGAACAAATCGGTGAGCCTGCCATGGGTGAGGAGAACAACTCGGCGAGCCTGTCCTGGATGAGGAGAACAACTCGGCGAGCCTGTCCTGGATGAGGAGAACAACTCGACGAGCCTGTCATGGGTGAGGAGAACAAATCGGTGAGCCTGTCATGGGCGAGGAGAACAACTCGGCGAGCCTGTCCTAGATGAGGAGAACAACTCGACGAGCCTGTCATGGGTGAGGAGAACAAATCGGTGAGCCTGTCATGGGTGAGGAGAACAAATCGGTGAGCCTGTCATGGGTGAGGAGAACAACTCGGCGAGCCTGTCCTAGATGAGGAGAACAACTCGACGAGCCTGTCATGGGTGAGGAGAACAAATCGGTGAGCCTGTCATGGGTGAGGAGAACAAATCGGTGAGCCTGTCATGGGTGAGGAGAACAAATCGGTGAGCCTGTCATGGGTGAGGAGAACAACTCGGTGAGCTTGTCCTGGATGAGGAGAACAACTCGGCGAGCCTGTCCTGGTTGAGGAGAACAACTCGACGAGCCTGTCCTGGATGAGGAGAACAACTCGGCGAGCCTGTCCTGGATGAGGAGAACAACTCGACGAGCCTGTCCTGGATGAGGAGAACAACTTGACGAGCCTGTCCTGGATGAGGAGAACCAGACACACAGCTCAGGCCGTTTTGGTACTTCTTACTCCAGTCATAAACAAGAAGCACTGATAGATACGGTTCACCGTACAGAAGAAGAAGAAGAAGAAGAAGAAGAAGAAGAAGAGGAGGAGGAGGAGGAACAACAAGAATAACAAGAAGCAATGATAGATATGGTTCACCGTACAGAAGAAGAGGAAGAAGAAGAAGAAGAAGAAGGAACAAGAGGAGGAACAACAAGAATAACAAGAAGCAATGATAGATACGGTTCACCGTACAGAAGAAGAGGAAGAAGAAGAAGAAGAAGAATAGGAAGAAGAAGAAGAAGAAGAAGGAACAAGAGGAGGAACAACAAGAATAACAAGAAGCAATGATAGATACGGTTCACCGTACAGAAGAAGAAGAAGAAGAAGAGGAGGAGGAGGAGGAACAACAAGAATAACAAGAAGCAATGATAGATATGGTTCACCGTACAGAAGAAGAGGAAGAAGAAGAAGAAGATGAAGAAGAAGAAGAACAACAACAACAACAATAACAACAACAACGACGACAAAAATAACAAGAGGAAGAAGAAGAACTGATAGATTCAGGTCACCGTACGAACCTGAAATAGCCAATGAAATGATAGAACTGATTTAAACAAAAAATATGGGCGCAGGTGAGGAGCGCATGTCTGTAAAACAGCAGCCATCTTTACACCGCTGCTATGACGTCATATAGCTCGTTAGCTTTCGTGCTGCCACCTGCAGGGCGTCTCTGCCACCTGTAGAGCGTCCCTTATGTCAACTGTAACGAGGCTGTGAAGATTACATCATCTTTATCATCTAAATGTCTCCTCTTACACAGAGGCTCGTGACCTGAGCACAGAAGCTGTCTTAATTCTCCCTACCTCGTGTCTTGAGTATCAGAGACGATAACATCAGAGCTATAACATTAAGGGCGACTAAGTGGCGAAGTGGTTAGTGCACTGGTCTCTCATGGCGAAGATCGGGGGATTCGAATCAGCCTCAGTCACCCAGGCTGTAGAAAAGGGGCACCCGACTTCTAGAGTTGGGGAAGGAAAAGCCAAGCGTCATGTTGACCACATCACCCTTTAGTGTGCTGACAGGTCAAGGTAAATATGGGCACTAACATCATATCCCCTATGTGCCTGTTAGACATGACAGGGTTACCTTTACTGTTAACATGAAACAAAATTTTCATTCAAACTGACCATACACTTAAACATTATTCTAATCATGCACATGGTGGTGAAACTGGACATCTCTATCTGCAGAGAGTCGTGGTTCAAGCCTTCAAGTTGGCAAAACATATTGGAGCCCAATCATGAGGAAAAGATAGTTCCCTTTCCTTGTCTCCCGGTTTCCTCGTCTACCTGGACTTATATTCCCTTTCACACCCCCCCCCCCAACCCCTTCTCAGCTTTCACCTCTATATACTTGTAACAGTGGCTTGTACCGTTATACGCTTTTAAGAAAGAAAATTAATTAACATTTGTCCCGGAAGAGCAGCAAAATCTTTTTTTTTTCTGACAGTCCAGGAGAGAGCCCAAGAGCGGGCAGGAGTTGCGAGACGGTGAAGGGAGGAAGAGAATGTTACGGAAAGAGTGTGCGTTATATTTAAGAGGGGGGGGGGAGAGAGAGAGAATGTTATGGAAAGAGTGTGCGTTATATTTAAGAGAGGGGAGAGAGAGAGAGGAGAGAGAGAATGTTACGGAAAGAGTGTGCGTTATATTTAAGAAGGGGGGGGAGAGAGAGAGAGAGAGAGAGAGAATGTTATGGAAAGAGTGTGGGTTATATTTAAGAGAGGGGGGAGAGAGAGAGAGAGAGAGAATGTTATGGAAAGAGTGTGCGTTATATTTAAGAAAGGAAGAGAGAGCGAGAGAGAGAGAATGTTATGGAAAGAGTGTGGGTTATATTTAAGAGAGGGGAGAGAGCGAGAGAGAGAGAGAATGTTATGGAAAGAGTGTGGGTTATTTTTAAGAGAGGGGGAGAGAGAGAATGTTATGGAAAGATGAGCGTTATATTTAAGAGAGGGGAGAGAGCGAGAGAGAGAGAGAATGTTATGGAAAGAGTGAGCGTTATATTTAAGTGAGGGGAGAGAGCGAGAGAGAGAGAATGTTATGGAAAGAGTGTGGGTTATATTTAAGAGAGGGGAGAGAGCGAGAGAGTAGGAATGTTATAGAAAGAGTGTGGGTTATATTTAAGAGAGGGGGGAGAGAGAGAATGGTATGGAAAGAGTGAGCGTTATATTTAAGAGAGGGGAGAGAGAGAGAGAGAGAATGTTATGGAAAGAGTGTGGGTTATATTTAAGAGAGGGGAGAGAGCGAGAGAGAGAGAGAATGTTATGGAAAGAGTGTGGGTTATATTTAAGAGAGGGGAGAGAGCGAGAGAGTAAGAATGTTATAGAAAGAGTGTGGGTTATATTTAAGAGAGGGGGGAGAGAGAGAATGGTATGGAAAGAGTGAGCGTTATATTTAAGAGAGGGGAGAGAGAGAGAGAGAGAGAATGTTATGGAAAGAGTGTGGGTTATATTTAAGAGAAGGGGAGAGAGAGAGAGAATGTTACGGAAAGAGTGAGCGTTAAATTTAAGAGAGGGGAGAGAGCGAGAGAGAGAGAGAGAATGTTATGGAAAGAGTGTGCGTTATATTTAAGAGAGGGGGGAGAGAGAGAGAGATAGAAAACAGAGTGAAAAGTGAGAGCGAAAGAATAGATGCAGAACTGAAGTGAAATTTGAATGAAGTAGTGAACAAAAAAGAGTAAGAGGGAATTTAAAAAAAAAAAAGAGAGAGTAAGAAGAGAGGGAATGAGGAAAGGGGAAGCAAGAGAATTAGACAGAGTTTCTGTATTCCAAAGGTACGTCTCAGCTGAGACCGCCCAGTCTTCCATCTCAAAGCGAGATCTGTACAAGATCCACAAAACAGGCCACACTGCCCGGGCAGGCTGGTCAGGTAGGAGCAGTCTCTTAAAGCGTCCTCACCGCCTGGCGCAGACTGAACTTAGTTAGATGAGAAACTATAATAACAGCGACGACGACACCAGAGATAATTAGTAACCTAACGATAACAAGAACCCCCCCCCCTCCCACGAACCGGCAGAGAATACGGGACAAAACTCACATTCCAACACAGCCATGTTAAAAGCACGTGACACGTTATTAATACCCAGGTGAAAAATTGCCATGTTTTGGTCATCTCCACAAGGACACGTGGTCTGTGAACAAGATTTAAGAAGAGAAATGTTGGTAGCAGAAAGATGGGGTGGGGTGGGGTGGGGGAGGGAGGGGCAAGAGAGAGAAAGATAGCGAGGGACCTGGGAAATTCACGAAAGAAAGAAGAGGAATGTAACAAACAAGAATCACAAGAAGGGAGGTAATATATACACGAGGATTACCACAATAGAAAGTACTTTTTTTCAGAATCCTCTGGAAGGTTATGGACGAGGACTATCGAGGTCGTATTTGTTCTACATTGCTGAATCAGAGACACACATTTGATGAGACAGAAGCTGGAAGACATTAGAGAATGTTAAAGGAGAGGCTTTCGTTCCAGACAACAATATTACCCTAGGAGAGGACCAGAAAGATCTGGAAAGCACATACTTCAGAAAGATGAAAGCCCCTGGACGTCTTCTTTTTCTGTTTGCTGTTTTCTATTTAAAAATGATGGCAAAAAAAATGTTCAGGTATGCGCTCAATTAGTTTGTTTTTCAATCCCACAAAGTTGACTTACTCATCTAAGAACAAACAAATCCCGGGCAAGGGATTGGCTGAACGAGCCAGCACAAACTGGTGACGTCTCCACATTCTGACATCTCATTCCGGTATCTCCGGGTCAGAATAACTACTTACCTGGCCACCGTGCGGCGTCTCGGACGTTCATCTTGGTGTCTTTCCAGCCAGTACACTTCGAAAGAAAAGAAGACACGTGATCATTTCTGTTTTCCCTTGCCAGAGGAGCTGTGTACAGACGTTTTGTTCTTGAAGAACTCTGCCGAAGATCATCCAGAAAGGAAGCTCGAGTTCCCCTGGCAGGCTTGGAAGATTTATTTAGCATAAAAGGTATTACACTCATCTTCTCTAACTTTCCTCTCTTCCTTCTAAATCATCTCACTTTATACAGAAAATAAAATTCTCATGTTAGATTATAATGATTATTAACTATTTGCATTTCTTCTCATTTTTAAATCAATTTTAAAACAATTTTCTCAGTTCTTTTATAGTTTTTTTTCTTCTTCTTTATTTCTCCACCCATGATTTCAAATAATCAGACTTGTCTGAATTATTTCTCAGCCTGACAAGAAGAATTTTATAATCAACATAAAATATGTAAGGATGACAAATATTTCTTGTACAGAAAAGACAAGAAATAAGTGCTAAAACATATAAAATTCAAAAGAAAAGTAATGAAAAAGCAGTTAAATCATTTGATCATACCGAAAAGATACAACAACATTAAGGAAACCATCACCATCATCATCGCCATCATCAGTCCTCTGTACTCCCAATGGAGCATCAATAAACGTTCTCCAGCCAACCCTGTCTGGAGCAAGTCGAGATACCTCAAACCATGTCTTTCCTGCTTCCTTTAGTTCTCATTGTATTGGACGTCTTGTTCCCAGTGGTCTGCTCCTCTTTCTCTTCCCTTGAGGGGGTCCATGTCGAGGTGGTGTCGTGTTATTTTTCCATTCGTAGAATGTGGCCCAGCCATTTCCATCTTGGTCTTTTGACTTCTTCAGTAATGTTCTCAATGCCTGTTCCTCGTGGTTGTCTGCTCGTTTGTCCCACGTTCCTCCGAGTGTATTCTCAGAATTTTCCTAAGGCATCTTACTTCAAAGGCAACTATACCTGGAAGAAAATAAGCTGAAGGAAATAAATCAGCAACCATATGCATAATTTGACGGGCAATATCAAGAGATTGGCAGGATTCAGTTCGATCAAGTCCTTATGACAAGCAAGAGAAGTACCAAATTGGAGTTCCACTGCAAGTCAACTTGCCCTGTGGAAGTGGCACAAGCTGATGATGACGACGACGACTATGATGATGATGACAGAACTGATGAAGTCAGTCGCCGGTACACTGAAGAAATTACTGAGGATGAGACTAGAAAGGCTACGGAGTTGTCTCACACGATCAGATCATAATTCTTTAATCTTTTCATACGAACTTGCATTTTCGCTTCCAAAGCATGTAATATTTCGGATTTCGCCTTCATTAGACAAGAAGATGTTTACAGCAAAATTAAAGGTAAACAGAACTAACGCTACTTCAGTCAGTCTAATGTAGTTCTGTTAATAATTTAGGAATGTAGGGTTGAAGTTTCAGGTTTTTTTTTCCTCTGCTTGTAACACATAGCACAAAGAATTCATAAGAAATTAGAAATAGTAGTGCTAGTAATAATAATACTAATAATTATCATCATAACAGTAGTAGTAGTAGTAGTAGTAGTAGTAGTAGCAGCAGCAGTAACAGTAGTAATGGTAGAAGAACATGAAGAATAGCAGTAGCAGCAGCAGTAGTAATATTAGTAGCAATAGTAGTAGTAGCAGCAGCAGCAGTAGTAGTAGTAGTAGTAGTAGTAGTAGTAATAGTACTAGTAGTAGCAGTAGTAGTAGTAGTAGTAGTAGTAATAGTACTAGTAGTAGCAGTAGCAGTAGTAGTAGTAGTAGTAGTAGTAGTAGTAGTAGTAATAGTACTAGTAGTAGCAGTAGCAGTAGTAGTAGTAGTAGCAGCAGTAGTAGTAGTACTAATGGTAGTGGTAGTAGTAGCAGCAGCAGTAGTAGTAGTAGTAGTAGTAGTAGTAGTAGTAATAGTTGTGTTAGAAATAGTAGTAGTGGTAGTATTAGTATTAATAATAGTAGTAATAGTAGCAGTAGCATTAGTAATAGTAGTAGTAGTAGTAGTAGTAGTACTAGTAAAAGTGACAAAATGCAGGAGAAAAAAAAATAAAAAAAGAATACCACCCACAAGGAGCAGAGAATGTGACAATTTTATTCATAGGTTTAAATATTACATTTCCACTTGTGACATGGAACAGAAGAGTAACGCAAATTTGACTTCTCAACTTGAAACTAAAAAAAAAAAAGTGTTTCTAATTTGTAGGGTCGGAATGCAGGGAAAAACCCAGAGCAAATGTTTGTAGTCTTTGCTGCCGTGGCTCCACACTTTTCTTGGCCTTCATGTTTAGCTCGTTCTCATTTCGAATCTCTGACTGCGTCTTCCATGTTTGTTCTGCCCCCAGTGTAGACTTAAGAGAAGTTTGAATATTTAAATTTTCCTGGGGGATGGGGATGGGGAGGGGGGTATTTTGGGGGAGGGGAAGATTTACTAATCATACAGAAACTAAACTTCATAGACGGTGGATATGTTAGCAAGCACAGTAAAATCTCTTATGTGTGTTGTGAATTTGAACTGTGAAATCAAACTAAAGCAGAAATCTAATATCTTTATATATATATATATATGGTATTTTATTCTGGTTTTTAAATATTCGAATTTTAATCTAACACTGAAGTTGTGTCGCCTCTTTCAAGGCGTCATGTAATTTCCAAGTGAAAACATGGTAGTATGTGCTTTTTATAAGTACCTTTGTGTGGTGTTGGATATTTTTTCTACCCTTGGATTCTAAGAGTTAACAAAACATGTTAGCAGTCTGTACACACGATCTAGGGATTTCAAATAGAGCCTGCACGTGCCATCTAAACGTGGGCATATAAATTGTTATCTATTAACTATCTCAGCTCAGTGGTTAAAGAAATTTTTATCCAGTGATAAGACGACAACATAATGCTGGAATTTCATCCTGCAGACAAAGAGAAAGCAGGCTGTAAGCTCCTTGACATTTCTGATCGGATATTTGACCCGATTTGTGAGAAAAGAAACAATGTTGTAATTTTCATGCTTTGAAACTGAAGACAAAGGAGGCTTTGAAAGGAAAGATAAACGAAAGAAAGTTTTAGATAAGGCAAAAAAAAAAACAGCTGAGAAAAGTGTAGAAGATAGAACTTCTGAAAAAAAAAAAAAAGAAAAGATTTTGACAGAGTTGGAACAGAAAGCTAAAGGAATGGCCATCGCGTTGAGTATTTGTTGGAAGTCTATGCTTCACGGAGGGAAAAGAGACAGGGGTCGAGATGATGATGATCAAAAGGAAGATATTACTGGTAAATCCTGGATATCCTCAGATCTTGCGGTTTGTCCTTCGTCGACTGTCTCATACAACGAATCCTTTTAGGCGAGTTGTGTCCCCTTTCCAAAACATTCCGCGTAGTAATCTCCCCTCTCAACCTCTTCAAGCCTTTCCTCTTTCTCCCATTATTACTAGCCCAACACTTCACTGGCGGGCGAAACTCCGTTCTTGTCAGATTAATGGACCACCACAGAGAGTAGATGATACTATTTGGTGGAAAAAAAGACAAGACAGAAAGAAAGTGATAATGAGAGTAACAGTTTTGCATGCATACATACGTACACACAAACACACATGTAGATAGATAGATAGATAGATAGATAGATAGATAGATAGATAGATCTGTGAAAGGTATATAAATGCACCAATATATTTTAAAATGTATAAGATACATATATCTTGTCACTCGCCCTGCAGTAGCTAGGGAACAGAATGCACGCAGACCGGCTGCTAAAAATAGCAACATGTTAAAGTATCGAATATCCTAAATTAGGAGCCAGGAGAATCGATTCCTCACCTCCCCGACCTGGGAAATCTAATAATCCCCAGTCAATCCTTGGTCGGGTCCAGTAATCCTGAGAATTTAGACCACAAGAAATATACTAATTTCAGAAAAGATACTATTACAGAGACTGCCTCACAGTTTGGAACTGACAGCTTGAATTTTGAATGAATTTCTGAGGTTGAAAACAGAAAAAAAAATAATGTAGCTATCTTCATCAGGAAGTATCGTATGTTTGATGCGTCACTTAAAGTGACTGTTCAGACAACAGTAACCTCCCCTGAAATGTGCTGTATAATTCGTCAAAAATTGTTTGATGTAGTTGTAGAAGCAGTTGTAGATTTGGTCCTATGACGTTGGACAACCCCTGAGGTGGAGGATAGATAGCAGCTGTAGAAGAAACATAATGTAAGGCCCTTTCCTGCCTTTCTTCTATATTTTCTCTCTCATGATGAACCTCTAATTTATGTAGTAAGTAAGGTTCATAAATTTCGTCTGGTCATCATGACCCTCTAAATTCTGCAGTACAAAAGGTTCACAGATTTGGTGTCTTCATGATGACCCTCTAATTTCTACAATGCGAAAATGTCACAAGTTTCGTGTCTAAATTATGACCCTCTAATTTCTGCAATGCGAAAATGTCATACATTTGGTGTCTAAATGATGACACTCTAATGTCTGCAATGGAAAGAAAGTTCACAGATGTCGTGTTTTGTTTCCCCAGATCTGTACTCCTGAGATAGTCTTAGAATGTCTCAATCAACGCTGGAGAAACGAACCGTCATCACATCCTCCACGTCGTCATCAAGCGTGGGTGGAGGAGGCAGCGTGGCCGTGACCGACGGAGGGGATGACTTCTACTACAAGTCCAGCATCCACCCCAGGAATTCCTCCATCGGACACACCAGTAGCCTGGCCAGTATGGTGGGCGGCGGTGGCGTTGGCGGGAGCTACAAGAGAACCGTGGAAATAACCTCAGGTTAGTAGACGGCTTGTTTAGTTGCTTGTCTCGTTGCGGGCTTGGGTTGCTAGTTGCTTGGCTCCCGCCCCTTTTCATGTTCCTTGCATGGTTTGCTTGCGTGTCCTATCGGACTGGTTCTATCAATCATCTTCATCATCGCCTTTCACTCCCTTGAGAGCATGGGCCACGAATAAAGGCTCTCCAGTCGTCCCTGTTCTTGGAATTATTCTCTGCTTCCTTCCATATGCTTTCCTTGCTCTGAGCACTGTCATAAATTTCTCTTCTCCAAGTAAGTCTAGGTCTTCCTCGTTTTCTATTTCCTTGAGGATTCCATGTCAGTGCCTGTCTTGCTATGTTGGTGTCGGGTTTCCTCCGAGTGTGGTCAATCCACCTCCACTTTCTACACATGATTTGTAGGTTCACAGGTTCTTGTCCTGTCCTTTCCCAGGTTCTATAGTGATCACATAATCTGTTTAGGTCGTGACGCAGTTTAGGAATTGATTGGCTGTGTCTTATAATGATTTATTGGTTAATTGTGTGAAAGTCTTATTGGTAAATTAGTCATGCAATGTTCTGATTGGTAGATATGTAACGTTGTTTTCTGGTAAATTAGTCATGCAACGTTATGACTGGTAGATTAGCTATGCGACGTTATGTTAGGTAGATTAGCCGCGCAGCGTTATGATTAGTAGATTGGTTATGATTGGTTAATTATTAATACACGAACTCTGTTGTTTGTAAATGGTGTATGGTTGCATTTGATTGATTGGCAGGCTATGAACAGTTCTGAGTAAATGATTGGTGAAAAGCTTTTCTTTAGCTACTCCTCCTGTGTAAGTTTGAGGCGACGCTATTGTTTGAGATGTGTAAAGATGTTGAAAAATATTTCCATGCTTCTCGTCCTTTTTCTCGCTCGGCATCGCTCGTAACTAGGCACGCTTTCATCATTTTGAAAGTGTCACCGGAATCGCGGACGAAATATGTACAATGTAAATGTTACACCGCTTGTTTTAATGAAACAAACAATTTTCACTATATCGACCATACGGTAGATTTGGGACACCGGAAGTGTCGCTATATCGACCATACGCACGGAAAGAGTTAACTCTTTCTACACTTTCCACGTCTTCGGCCCTGACATACTACCTTTAAATCTACACTTTCCACGTCTCCGGCCCTGACATACTACCTTTAAATCTACACTTTCCACGTCTCCGGCCCTGACATACTACCTTTAAATCTACACTTTCCACGTCTCCGGCCCTGACATGCTACCTTTAAAACCACATTTTCCATGTCTTCGCCTCTGACATGCTACCTTTAAGTCTACTTTCCACAATGTGAGCACAGACTTTTATGATAAAAGGGGAGATAAGACAGCACTTTATGATGAATGCTGCTTTTAGAGTTTTCCTTTGATTGTTTCTGCTGCAAGATTGTCTTCTCTCTTTCATGTTGATTCTCTTCTATGGATCTATATCCGAGTGCAGTTTCTCTCGAACCAAAATATTCTTTTTTTTCCTCCTCTTTTTGCCCTGTCTTTGAACTTTCTGTATATAGAGTATATAAAGACATATAAAGACAAGTGGATAAAAAGTATCCAAACGCCAAAAAAGATGGCAAATACTGTAAACTATCAAGAACTATCAAAAACTATCCCGACTGACAACATGACTCTTACAGGCTAAGACTGCATCTGTAATGTAAGCTGAAGATTAGCTCACTGTTCTTTGTGCATGGGAAAAAGAAGCACATACAGCACGACATATCCTTCAGACACACCACCAACCCACCCTACTCGGTTAAAAGACTTGGCTGGACCTCACCTTTCTATAGCAGAATCTATATAGCGACGTTATTTCTATCTTCATGTCTATTGAATTTTATAGAAGATGTAGACAAAGAATATTACGATGCCATAACAATTGGAGGTTATGAAATGCCAGAGATTAGATATGCTGATGACACAGTATTACTGTCCACAACACAAAAAAGGAATGGAAAAAACTAATTATGTCAGTCCGTAAGAATAGTGAAGAACAAAACGTCTATCTTAATAGAAATAAAACTAAATTGATAACAACTGACAAAATAAACAAGGGAGCTGATATATGTATCAATGAGGGAAAACTGGAAGAGGTAGAGAGTTTTGAATATCTTGGATCATTGTTAACGAATAATGGAGATACAATGAGGGAAACTAAGAGGAGGACATCTATTGCTCTTCAAAAAGTAAAACAAATGAAGGAGAGGAGCAGACAGAACCACAGAAATAAGATTTTTAAGGAAATGCATCTTTCCTATCGCAATATCTGCCTGTGAGATCTGGACACTTAACAAAACAACAGAGAAACACATAATTGTCTCTGAATTTGAATGTAAATGCTACAGAAGAGTTATTCAAATATCATGGACACAAAAAGAACACATATATCCATACTACAAGAACTTATTATTGAAGAAGGCTGGCTAGTTAAGAGGATTAAACAGAGAAAACTTAAATACTTTGGACATAACATTAGCGTCATGATAATCTAGAGAAGACCGTCTTGGAATGATACATATTGAGAAAAAGGAAGAGAGGAAGACCAAGGCGAAGATGGCTGCCAGACATCGTTGATAATCTGCAAATAGATGCATCAGCAGCAGCAGCAGGGCATCTTGCTTACAACCGAGAGCCCTACAGAAGAGCTGCTAAGGAGGCAAAGTTCCGCAAGGGACATGCAAATGACTGACTGATGTCTATTCAACATGTACACAAAGTACATTTTCAAACACTCATATGAACTACCAGGACTGAACATTAGGTGTGTGTGTGTGTGAGAGAGAGAGAGAGAGAGAGAGAGAAATGTCAACATTTTAAGATATGCAGATGATAAGTCCTTCTAGCAGAAAATCCATAGAAGCTACAGAAAGTAATAGAAATGATACACAACCCAAGTCAAGAACGGAGACTCGAGACCAATATCAAGAAGACCAAAGTAATGGTGTTCAGCAGGAAAGACCAGACACCACAGATGGATATAACCATAAATAAAGACAGACTGGAACAAGTGACAGACTGCTACTACCTAGGACATACATTAAGTGAAGATGGGAAATGCGGGATGGACATAAAGCAACGTGGCAAAACATACACCAAGAAGACAGTGCTGGTATCCAGAAATCTGCCTATAAAAACAAAACTAAAGATTTGTAAAAATGTTATATCTACTCTTGTTTTGCTGTATAGAACAGAAACTCTAAGCAAGAGATGGAGAGAAAGATTTAATGTAGAAGAATTGTGGTTCTACAGAAAACTAGGCCATATAACAAGGAGAATGAAAAGAACAAATGCACAAGTTTTAGAACAGCTCCAAGTCCAATGTGAACTTCTCAAAGAAATAAAGATGAAGAAAACAAAATACTTTGGCCATATCAAAAGACATAGCGATAGACTGAAGACCATACTAAAAGAAAAGGTGGGAGGAAAAGGAGGAAGAGAAGGACAAAGATGTAGGTAGGAAGATAACATACGAGGATGGACAGGACACTGCCTGACCTAGTGCACCATCAAGGCAAAGGAGCGAGAGAACTGGAGATTCGTTACCGCCAGTCTTTCTTCTAGAGAAGGCACATGATGATGATGATGATGATGATGATGATGATGATGATGATGATGATGATGATGATGATAAGTGAAAAATCAACAGACGAACTGCTGCAGTTATGAGAGAGACAGAGAGAGAGAGACAGAGAGAGAGAGAGAGAGAGAGAGAGAGAGAGAGAGATTGGCGTCGATGTCTACGAATGTCAACATAATTAGATTCACTCAGCTGAAATATCTAATATTTAGAATTAGATGTTATTTACTCATCACTGGTTCTAATTCCTGTGGCCGAACTCTTGCCCCGGCTCTAAAGTAAAGAGTTCGAAACGGACTTTTGTTTCCTTAGCCTTTCTTATCAGTTTTTCTCTCCACACAGATCGTCTACATTTTCATCTATTCTTTAATTCCTGGCGTACGATTTATCATCTTCTTCTAGACAGTATTCCAACTTTTATACGTTTTCTCGTTTCAAGTCCACGTATAGCTTCTACATGTCTTCTGCTCACATGTCACCTTTTACATTGTGTATGTCCTCTGGTTGCATGTCATCTTCTAGATTCCGTATTCCTATGGTCACATGTCACCTTCTACAACCTATATGTCATCTGGTTACATGTCACCTTCTACATCCTGTATGTCATCTGGTTAAATGTCACCTTCTACATCCTGTATGTCATCTGGTTACATGTCACCTTCTACATTGTGTGTGTTCTCTGGTCATATATCACATGTAGATTCTACATCTCCTCTAGTCACATGTCACCTTCTAGTATATGTATATCCTTGTGTCCGAATCAGATTTCTATTTACTATGTCTAATGGGAAAAAGAAAGAGAGGAAGACCAAGGCCGAAATGGTTGCAAGACATCGTTGATGGTCTGCAAATGGATGCATCAGCAGCAGGGCGTCTTGCTCACAACCGAGAGGCCTACAGGAGTACTGTTTGGGAGGCAAAGTTCCGCAAGGGACATGCAAATGAATGAATGAATGAATGAATGAATGAATGTCTACTCCTTCAAAGACTACTCTTAGTTTCTGTACGTCGTTTTGGGAAGCATGAATAGCCATGGTACGGGGATAGCAAAGTTTTTAAGGACAGGCAAACCAGAGCTGGCTAAACCCCAACCCCACATATTTCAATTGCATGTATGACAGCATTGGTGGCTCGGGTATGATAGCAGTGGTGGTGCATGTGTGATAACAACGGTGCTGTATGTGTGATAACATTGGTATTGCATGTATGATAACATTGGTGCTGCACTTATGATAAAATATAAGATGCTGAACTTGCTGTTGATGGGGGCTGAGCTTTGCCTTGTGTAATCAGTTTGTTTTAACCGCCATGTTTGGTTTTCCTGCAATTAATTGTAGATGGTGTATTTCTAGGCATGATGCCCTCCGGATTCGGGACTGTGTCCCATACGGGAGTGGAAAACGTGAAAACCACGAGGGAAAGAGAGAAGAAAGACATGCAGCAGCTGAACGAGAGGTTCGCCAACTACATCGAGAAGGTCCGCTTCCTTGAGGCTCAGAACCGAAAGTTGATCTCTGAACTGGAGCAGCTGAGGGTGAGACAAGACATTTTTAAAAAATAAGAATCATCAAATTTCGTTTCAAGATTTTTCATGCTTTTTAATGTCATTTCATGCCGGGGGTGGTTGGGAGGGAGGTGGGTGGGCAATGTTTGAGGTTGAGGGGTTAATGGGCGCTTACCTAGAACAGTTGCCAGGGAGTGTCTATGTTGAGTTTTTAATTCTATCCTTCACAGAGAAAGAAACCCTAACCCCACCGAGGTTCGAACTTCTAATCTCCCTCAGATGAGAAGCCAGTGACCAAAGAGCATGGCCACACGACCCTCATCAGTTTAAGCATGAAATTTAAAAATGATTTTCGCTAGATTTTTTAAAAAATATATAACGTTCGCGAATGGATGCATCGGCAGCAGGGCGCCTTGATTACAACTGAGAGACCTTCAAGAGAACTGTTAGGGCGGCAAAATTCTGAAAGGGACAAGCTAATAAATGCACGAATGATAACGTTTTATGCTTGTATGGCTTCAGTGTTTTTTTTTAAAAACTACATCTACGTGTCAGTTCTCACGAGACCGGGAATGATGGAATTGACATCGACGCAGCTTCTTGGCCTGACGGTCGCGGTTCTGCCCCGGCTCGACTCCCTCTTCTAATCGCCAGGGCTCTCAGTGGTGCTATGGAGCACGTGCGCCGTTCCGAGATTCACAGGAGAAGATTGGACCACAAACTAATGTACGTGTCCGAAACGTAAGGACGATAATGACCCTGACAGTTTATCCCCTCTTTCCCCAGCTTCACCTCACCCCTTTTTCTTATACATAAAAATTAACGTTCTAAGCTATGCAAACACAGCGCAGAAGGTTTCTTGTCAGTTTCTTACGAGCTCTCTTCCACATCCAGGGCATGATGATAAACAATTTATCGTCATTTCCACAGCATTTTGCTAATATAGTTTTCAACCAAATATTGAAACTCAACAATGCCTTCCTGCTTCTCATCTATATTATCATATTAAAACTACACACATCAACTACTGTAGCTCAGCGTGAATCACAACATGGAAGATAATAGCGATAATAATAACAATACAGGGAAGAGATTATGTCAGTCTCGCACTATTTTCAGATGGAGAACTTGCCACAGAGGGCAGGAAAGAAGGGAGACAACAATGTTTTTTCTTGTTTAAGTTGCTTACTTTGGCGCAGAACGTCGAAATAGAGTATTATACTTTTATTATTAAAGCTTTATAAGACATCATGAAAATAGTATTACATAAATTGTGTGAGAATATAACATAACATGGAGAAATCAAAGCAACATGAGCGTATATGAAGTGTCAGGTGGAAATTATAATGAGGATTCTGGCACGATTAGGACGCTAGTGAAAGTTGCCAGCTGGGCCTGTAGAAAGCATGGAATATCTTTATCCTTTAGCCAAGAGATAAGATTCCAAGCCTAGTAGCACGATTTTTGGTTAACAATGATGGCATCGGCCACGGACGAGCTCCTGGTAACAGGTACCAAAGCTTTAGAATTTACAATAGCTCTTCAGACTTTAATTAATTTTTAAAATTATTTCTCTCATGGTCACCTTGTGCAAATATCAAAGCAAAATAAGCGTCACGTGTCGCGTTATGTTTAGATCCCTGGATAATTTTAACATTTGAATCCCTATTAACAGGATTTTGTTAACCTTTAGAATCCCATTTACATAAAGCGAGGAAGACGTCCTCTTACCGCTGCGAATTCCCTAGGCAAATAAGATCAGGCAGGCCTGCTGTGGTATATCTGTGAATGGTGCTATCTGCGAATGCTGCTATCTGTGAATGCTGTTATATGTGACTGGTGCTATCTGTGAATGTCACAGCCGCTGTTTTCTGGACTGGTGCTCGAAAGAGTCAAAAGCTAGGGGAGTTAACACCGACAGAAAAAAAATTACGAAGAAGATACCCTTAGGCAGTTGATAGCCGGGTTACATCTTGTCAATTTTATGTCGCCAATCCACAACTTTACTAGATCTTAACACGTACGGTCTTGGCTCTGTCCTTGCTATCTAATCAGCAGAGTCGAGACCGCGGAGGGGGGAGAGGGGTTGTGTAAATTCCTCAGGGCATTAATATTTCATGCTATAATTCTCAGACACGAAGATCGCAAATCCACGAACATCTAACATTTGCCCACTTCAAATCCCCAAAGTCCATCACGAAAAGAGACATCAGTGATCGCACTAGATCTCCTTGTTACCGATAGAACTGTACCTATCTTTCATCTTGCATGAAGTACTTTTCGAAATACCCGTTTTCTCAATGCAGCATTCGGTACCTGACACTTTTTTTTTTTAGTTGTAAAACTCAGCACATTGTACAAAAGTCAGGGGGGGGGGGAGGTAAATTTTCCTGTGAAATTCCTTTCTTATCTTCTTTGTGGTGATATTTTATCTTTACAAATGCTCTCATGTTGAACCAAAGTCAAAACTGGCTGATTCTCCTTTATGCAAACTGAGCATCATCATCATCATCATCATCATCATCATCGTACTGACCCGATTATCCATTAATCGATTTCGCTGGTTGCTTATTACTAGTTGTTTTTTTTTTTGGGGGGGGGTGTAATATAAAAAGTTTAGGATTATTGGACGTAACAGTTTATTTTATGTCAACACATAAAGGAAAGGAACAAACAAAAGATCAAAAGGTCACGTTTTCAAACTGTGTCTTCAGCCGTAAAACTCCTCAAGCGAATGACAAAAATAGCACTAAGATGGACACCACAGGGGAGCAGAAGTAAGGGTAGACCAAAAGAGACATGGAGAAGAACAACAGAAAGGATGTTGAGCAGTAGAGGGCTCACCTGGGCAAGAGCAGAAAAAAAGGCGAAAGACAGGCATTTGTGGAAAACCCTTGCGGAAGCCCCATGTGCCCTGGGCACTTAAGGTTCAGAGAGAGAGAGAATGACAAGAAAAATAAAGAAAGGAGATATGTACAGAGCCATTGTGTTGAACACCATCCCTCGAATTGATACGGATAAACACACCAAAAAAAAAATGGAATCATCAAGGAAATAGAAAACTAGGAAGACTTAGACTCACTTGGAGAAGAGAAATTTATGACAGTGTTCAGAGACAAAGGATACACATGGAAGGAAACAGATAGTAATTCTAAGAACATGGATAACTGGAAAGCCTTTATCCGTGGCTATCTCGAAGGAGTGAAAGGCGATGATGATGATGATGACGATGATGATGATGATGATGATGATGATGATGATGAATATAAACTCAGTGATTGCTAAATCCACAACTGGGGACAAATAAAGGTAGGGACAGGACCAAAACACATCTAAAACCCACAGGTCCATGGCCAAATGTACTACCCTACTGAGGTGGCCATTCCTAAAACCAACTCTACAACCCAGGATTCCCCTCCCAGGATAGCGTATGCCAGTCATGCACCACATCATATACATCCATACAGTATATACTGTATGCCAGTCATGCATCACATCATATACATCCACACATCACATACTGTATGCCAGTCATGCATCACATCATATAAATCCACACATCACATACTGTATGCCAGTCATGCATCACATCATATACATCCACACATCACATACTGTATGCCAGTCATGCATCACATCATATACATCCACACATCACATACTGTATGCCAGTCATGCATCACATCATATAAATCCACACATCACATACTGTATGCCAGTCATGCATCACATCATATACATCCATACATCACATACTGTATGCCAGTCATGCATCACATCATATACATCGACACATCACATACTGTATGCTAGTCATGCATCACATCATATACATCCACACATCACATACTGTATGCCAGTCATGCATCACATCACATACATCCATACATCACATACTGTATGCCAGTCATGTATCACATCACATACATCCATACATCACAAACTGTATGCCAGTCATACATCACATCACATACATCCACACATCACATACTGTATGCCAGTCATGCATCACATCACATACATCCACACATCACATACTGTATGCCAGTCATGCATCACATCACATACATCCACACATCACATACTGTATGCCAGTCATGCATCACATCACATACATCCACACATCACATACTGTATGCCAGTCATACATCACATCACATACATCCACACATCACATACTGTATGCCAGTCATACATCACATCACATACATCCACACATCACATACTGTATGCCATCATGCATCACATCACATACATCCACACATCACATACTGTATGCCAGTCATGCATCACATCACATACATCCACACATCACATACTGTATGCCAGTCATACATCACATCACATACATCCACACATCACATACTGTATGCCAGTCATACATTACATCACATACATCCACACATCACATACTGTATGCCAGTCATGCATCACATCACATACATCCACGCATCTCAGAAAACATGAATACATATTTACCAAGTCATCAATTATAATACATGAACGTTTTATTATCCATTACATGGAACATGGTAAACACATGTACATTATATTACACAAATACATTACTTATAGAGAACATACATACATATCACTGATATATATCAGGCATAATATCACATACATCCATACATCACATACTGTATGCCAGTCATGTATCACATCACATACATCCATACATCACAAACTGTATGCCAGTCATACATCACATCACATACATCCACACATCACATACTGTATGCCAGTCATGCATCACATCACATACATCCACACATCACATACTGTATGCCAGTCATGCATCACATCACATACATCCACACATCACATACTGTATGCCAGTCATGCATCACATCACATACATCCACACATCACATACTGTATGCCAGTCATACATCACATCACATACATCCACACATCACATACTGTATGCCAGTCATACATCACATCACATACATCCACACATCACATACTGTATGCCAGTCATACATCACATCACATACATCCACACATCACATACTGTATGCCAGTCATGCATCACATCACATACAGTCATACATCACATCACATACATCCACACATCACATACTGTATGCCAGTCATACATTACATCACATACATCCACACATCACATACTGTATGCCAGTCATGCATCACATCACATACATCCACGCATCTCAGAAAACATGAATACATATTTACCAAGTCATCAATTATAATACATGAACGTTTTATTATCCATTACATGGAACATGGTAAACACATGTACATTATATTACACAAATACATTACTTATAGAGAACATACATACATATCACTGATATATATCAGGCATAATATCAATAATGCATTTACTCATAGCTAATGTAACTAATTAATAAACTAAAGCGACCGTGGCTATTCTAGTCTACCCCCCCCCCCTTCCAATCTCAATGCACGTTATACATCTTCGAGGCGTGCCAATCGAATCTGCAGCCTTCTGCGAAACTACACCACACTCTCTTCCTGAATTTAATCCATGTGGCAGTGCACTATTATCTCACTCTCTAAATCTATGAAATACAGGTGTGCTAACACACTGTTAATCTCACTTCCTCAATACATGAAATACAGATGTGCTAACGCACTACAAAACTCACGACAATCCGCTATCGATTCCCCCCCCCCCTCACCCAGATTCGATGCTCACGTACATCATCTCAGCTCTGCAACCTGGTCATGTATCTCCCGATCCACTGCCACACATAAATTATCCATGCAAATGTAAGTACTGATGGGCCTTGATAGTTGCTCATCCATATATGACGATAATTCATGAATCTGATAGAATCTCCTAATGTTACGAGTAGGACAAACAATCTGCAGCACACTGATTTCACAAAAAATTTATTTCACAGTGTGAGGATCTGCTGGGTGCTAAGATTGAAGATAATCATAACACAAACGAGACGAACTCAGCTCCGGCCATGTCCTCTGGTTTTCTCTTCTCTCCTCCGCCACGCAATTTCTCGGAATTTATAGGTCCTATACTTCCGGATCACGTGTCGAGTGACTCTTCTCTCCTACCCCTTACACTAGTGAGAAAAACCAAGTGGTCCCTCATACGATGATGATGACGATGATGATGAAACACAAAAAGTCTGTCACACTTTTGGCAGAATTTAGATATCTCGTTTGGCTGGGTAGAAACAAAGTAATGTTTAAAAACAAAACTTTTGCAGAAGAAACTTTGTTTATATCATTAAGGAAAAAAAAAGAATTTGATGTGTATACTAAGTCTGTAAATGTATCCTTGTATAAGACAGAATTCAAAACTAAATCAAAGATAAGAGAAATGTGCATCCATCAAATAGTCTCTGCAGTGATCAAGAAAATAAGGTAAACATAATCAAGAAAATCAGCTAGACATATGTGGGCCATGTGATGAGAAGTAACAATCAGAGAATCACAAAGGAAACCATCTAGTGGGGAGACATCGGGAAGAAGATAAAGTGGCCCAAGTTCCTAAAGAGAACATTGACCAGATAGGCTAGGATGACTGGCATCAAATCCCTCGATGAGATTGAGAAGCTCACCGAGAATAGGGACTCGTGACGAGACGTGACGAGACACAATGCGAGCCCTGTGTGACGTCTGACAGAACGGGGCGGATGTAAGGTAAGACAAAATGTACTGGAAAATTCTTCTTGTACGGTACATTTCAAGGCATATTTGCATCGCGGAAAATCTCTCTAAGTATTAGATTAGATTTATGATATTTTTCTCTCTAAGTATTAGGGAGGCAAAGTTCCACAAGGGACATGCAAATGAATGAATGAAAGTGTTAGGTTAGATGTATGATATATTGTCTCTCTAAGTGTTAGGTTAGATTTATGATATTTTTTAAAACAAACATTTATCATAATAAACCTGCTCTACAATACCCCAGTACTACCCTACTACCTGATAGCACAAACTACAAAACTTAATGTAAAAGTAAAGGCAAAGGTAACACTGACATATCTTACAGGCACATAGGGATATGGTGTTAGTCGCCATATTTTCCTTGACCTGTCAGCACACTAGAGGGTGATGTGGTCAGCGTCATGCCTGGCCGTCTTTCCTTGCCTCAGTTCCAGAAGAAGTCGGGTACTCATTTCTACAGCCTGGGTGACTGGGGGTGCCTCCGGTCGGATTCGAACCCCCGACCTTCGCCATGAGAGACTAGTGCACTAACCACTTCACCACCCAGACGGCCAAATTTAATGTACTAAATATAAGGCAGTTTATAAAATAACAGCTAAACTGAGAAAAAAAAAACAAAGGAACATAACAAGAAAATAACCACAGAAGGGAACCAATAAGCCTCTGTTGACTCTCAATATTTTGGTGAAAGAGTTTAATAAAGAGTGATGTGGAAATGACTGCAGAGTCAGTTTATTGCCAAAACAAAAACGTCAGCACAGACGTTTTATAGATACAGTTTATACAAAACAACCATGCTCGTAGGCTGACGTGATGGCAAAGGGTTATCGTTCTTGGCGGAAGGGGTTCAGACTTGGTTTAAATCCATTAACGTTTGAAATACCGAAATCACATTAAAGTGACTGCAGGGTAGGAATCACATCAAGATAATGAAATCAAAATGAGACAGACAGAGAGAGAGAGAGAGAGAGCGTACAAATGGAGTTAGAGAGACAGAAAGTTAGAGAGAGACAGAGAAAGACGGAGAGACAGAGAGGAAGAGACAGAGTGAAACATGAAGAGTGACAGAGACACAGAAAGAGAGACAGAAAGAGAGACAGAGAGAGGCAGAAAGAGAGACAGAGTGGAACATGAAGAGTGACAGAGACACAGAAAGAGAGACAGAGAGAGGCAGAAAGAGAGACAGAGAGAGGCAGAAAGAAAGAGACACGGAGAACAGCGAGAAACATAGACACAGACAAAGAGAAAGACAGAAAGAGACAAAGAACAGAGAAAGACAGAAAGAGACAAAGAACAGAGAAAGACAGAAAGAGACAAAGAACAGAGAAAGACAGAAAGAGACAAAGAACAGAGAAAGACAGAAAGAGACAAAGAACAGAGAAAGACAGAAAGAGACAAAGAACAGAGAAAGACAGAAAGAGACAAAGAACAGAGAAAGACAGAAAGAGCCAGAGAACAGAGAGAGAGAGAGAGAGAGAACAGAGAAAGAGTTAGAGCTCACCCAAAGAAAACAGTATAGAAGAGAAAAGAAACAACACGCCGAAATGCAACTCAAGGAAAACAAAGTAAAAAGTAACACAAATAATTTGAAGCAATAACGAAAGTTAAATGCAACAAATAACAATAATGAAATTAACACGAAATACGACAGCAACACAATATCATAGAAATGTGACAGTAAAATAATACAGATAAAATGTAACAATAAAATAAAATGAGAGAAAGTGACATGAAAACAATATGAAAGAAATGTGACAATAAAAAAGCAATGTGAGAGAAATATGACAACAGAAAAAGGCATGAGAGAAAAGTGACAACGAAGCAACAGACTAGAAATGTGGCGATAGCTGAACATGACAGAAATGTGAAAATAAAACAACATAAAATAAATGTGACAGTAAAACACCATAAGAGAAATGCGGCAATATAACAACATTATAGAAATGTGACAGTAAAATACCATAACAGAACTGTGGCAATGTAACAACATTATAGGAATGTGACAGTAAAATACCATAACAGTACTGTGGCAATGTAACATTATAGAAATGTGACAGTAAAATACCATAACAGAACTGTGGCAATGTAACAACATTATAGGAATGTGACAGTAAAATAGCATGAGAGGAACAAATATGGTAATAAAACAAAAGTGAAAAATATGAAAAATTATGATAGAAATGTAACAATAAAACAGTATGAGATAAATGTGATTTAAAACAACAACAACAACATGAGAGAAATGTGACAAAAAACGTGAGACAAATGTGACAGCAAAACAACTTGAGAAAAAATGTAACACGAGAGAAATGTGACCAAAGAAATAATATAAGGGAAATGTAGAGTATTTAAAATGGCATAAATAAGTCACGGAGATAAATATAATCACCCGGATTAAAAATGACAGTAAACAATACAGCCATGGATTAATCTGACAACAAGCAACATGAATCAACAATGAACTACCATTAATCATACATAATATTTTTAAAAACAAAACAAATTCGTACATTATGTGAGATAAACAACAGTGCTGAAAACATTAAAGAAACATGATATTAAAGAACTTTTTAAAAAATAGTTCCTTGTAGCACAATCTCATCTTACATCAGATCTTCTGTTCTTACGGCCTCTTGGCTAAACCAGGCATAAACAATTTGAAAATCTGGTCGTGAAAGGAAACTCTTATCTGGCTTTTGGTTTCTGATTCGATAACTTTTTTTTTACAGGGAAGGTTTAAGGAGAAATCTAAATACACAACCTGGCAATATTTTCTTGGCTTATATCTATCTATCTATCTATCTATCTATCTATCTATCTATCTATCTATCTATCTATCTATCTATCTATCTATCTATCTATCTATCTATCTGTCTATCTATCTATCTATCTCTATCTATCTATCTATCTATCTATCTATCTATCTATCCATCTGTCTGTCTGTCTATCTGTCTATCTGTCTATCTGTCTATCTATCTATCTATCTATCTATCTTAACATGCGCTTCACCTAATCCTGCAAAAAAATATTAGTTCAGCGCAAGCTCCAAGCTATGACCTACTCGACGCCCCAGACCAACGATCTCTGTGACCGTACACACCTTTCCACTCCCTGCGGGCCCCCAGCCCTACCTAGCCCCCTTACACTCCTCCCATCTCCTTCTGGCTCCTGATGTTTGGCCTTTATCTCTGTCGATACCGGCGATCGATACCAAGGATTCCGACAAAAGCGCTCACGTAACTGGCTATGACGTCGGGCAAATCCACCAATGACAGCTGCCGTTACAAATTCTGGCCAAAAATTCCCAACAAGCACTTTGTATGGCAGACTCATAACTTCCTTTGTCGCTATCGGTTACCATCATCTTCGCGTCGTGTTTTGATAAGAGCAACTTGATCCCTTGAAAATCAATATCCTTGATGTTTTCCGACAAAGCTGTAGGTTGACTTCCTCAGTGCTGGCATATATAAATTCTTTCTTACAGTATCTCTCAGTCTTCATCTATAGCTATATTTCCTATTATAAAATATTCAAATGCTTTAGTTCTCCCTATAGGCTATATACAGCCGTTGTATTTTATGTTTTTCAAAAAAGCAATAATTTATTGTCTGGAAAGAACAGCTCCATTTAACTGTATTTAAAGTACAAGCATTATCCTGTATAACAGAGTCTTTACTATGAGTATTTCTTTTGCACAGAAATATGGATGTATATTCCCTCTTTTTTTTTTCTAGCACAGAGGTTGCTGTGAGATTGGTTCAATGTAGGTTTTGTATCACTTAGTCCCCGGGTACGCTTTCTCAACTCTTTCTCGCCAAAACCACGCTGGCAGACTTGGCAGATCTTACATGTCTGTGAGAATCAATGCTCAGAGTTATATTTAGGCAAAAACTAAATTTTTTAAAAAGTTATACGATTCTAACCTAACTCATATTTTTAAATTATGATTTCCTGATATTTTTTTTCATCAAAATTTGTTTTCCAGCAGAGCATGGAAATTAATTCTGGAGTGAAAGATGGAATTCCTTATTTTTCTTCCCTCTCTTTCCGTCTCGTTTTGTCTATTCTACCATAGTGAGTCAAAAAGTAACCTCAGGTTTTATTATTTGAATAAAAGCCATAGATATGTTTGAAAATTCCTTATCATTTTCATCATTGTCCCCGTCACGTTCAGCGCAGATCTGTCACAACTCCACTAAGACCTGAAAGAGAGAAAGAATCTTCATACTGTGTCTGTATCAACTTTGCATGCTCTCTTTAATCTCTTTGCACGCACTGAACTTCTTCCCGCCTAGCGCTGCCTTAAAGAGTCCTAACACATGATAGTCACATGGTGCGAGGTCGGGGGAATATTGAGGATGTGGAAGACACTCCAAATGCAGATGTGTAATTTGTTGAGCTCTTGAAAGTGCCGTATGCTGCAACAGCACAGTAGAACTAAGCAAACCCTGACGGTTTGACCTGACTGCAGGTTTCAAGTGGTTCTCATTTCGCAGTATCCTTCGCTGTTGAGAGTGGTTCGTCTGGGCGTGTAGTTGCCTTCACAGTCCCAGAAGAGCGCGTGCGACATGTTCCAGCCGACGGAAGTGTACAGAACTTCTTTGGTTTCGTCGAGGAAGATGTCGCCACTTCTTGCTGGTTCGCTTTGTTTGTGGCTGAAAGTAATGTACCAGAATTCGCTTCCTGTGAATAAGCGTTATAGAAAGCTATCTCTTTCAGCTTCAGAATGTAAAAAGAGTTTCACAAACACTGTCACTGCGTTCCTTCAGATCAGGCGCTAGCTGTGTTACCCACCTGGCAGAGGCGTTTCCTTACTCCAGCACTTCGGGAACGATGTGGTGCGCTGGGCCGTGATGAAACATCAATTCTCCAACCACCTCTTGGATTGTTGATCATTTCCTGTGCAGTTCATATACCTGCTGAAGCGACACGAACTTATCCCCACACTGCTTTGTTTCATTCTGCGATGAATATCTGCACGCTCCTCGCCTTCCCTACCCAAGAAATGACTAACTGCGTGCTGTTCTTCTCTCGTGCATGATTCTGGTGGTGCGGCCGTCTTTGATCTGGTATAATAATGTCAGGTTGTGAACTATTATTCTGATGACTGAAGACATTAGTGTTCTTTGGTTCTCTGATCATAATACATAGATGTTTCACAAATATTACACTTCATTAAGTCAGAGGAAGTCCGATGAACATTTCACTGCATTATTTATTTAATTCTGACAAATAAGATATTCACTTAGAATTCACAATATCATTTGTACTAAGATACAATATGACATAATCTTCGTAGTTTCGTCGTTGAAGCACATCAGTATCAAACTACCATACTCTGCTTGCAGCATTTCTCGATGTTCTCCTATTTCACAATATTCTACACATTTGATAAGAGGAGAATTCTAAACTCTGTACTATATTCCATCTGAAATACGTGGTCAATCAGTTACACAACTAAATCACTGTACTCGAAGTTTCAAAGTCATAAATATTCCTATCACTTAAATCACTTGAAACAGCTTCAGTCTGTCCTAAAACTACTTCTGTAAGACTGCTTTTCCTGAGTATCTATTTCTCTAATCGTCCATCTACTCCAGCTGTCGTTACCTGCGTCTTCTTTCTCTCTCGTGTCTTCTCTGGTGTGTCTATCCTTCTCTTCTTCTCTTGTCTGGACCGGTCTCAGTTCACTGACCGTCCTTGTTCCTCTGTCTTCGGGGCTCCGTCCTATGTCTCTTCTTCTTCCTCGTTCCTTACTACTTTCTTCGTCGTTCTGTTCCCCTCGTACTTCTTCGTTCACCTTTTTATCTTCAAGTGCAGCTTGATGGATTAACCAATAAGTATTTTGGCTCCACCCTTCAGATGTCCACTGGTTCCCATGTGCGTTCTGATTGTCCGTCATTCAAACTGCCCCGTTGCTTATATGTCGTAAGTCAATTGTCATATAGCCCACGCCTCTAAATATTTAATTGGTCAGCTGGCCGAGTTGGTCACTTCTCTATTTAAAAACCGTGTACAACCGCGTCTCACCGCGTGTCAAGTGTAAACTCCGTCTATACAATTGTTATTTACCTAAATCATTATCTTGCTATTTCCTATCGGAGGTTTTACTGTGTCCTCGCTTTTCATTGTGTCTGCCTTTTCTATTTTGTTTACACGTGTCAACGTCCAGTCACTGCTTTGTTATCACTGGACCATCCTACTTTCTGGTGTCCTTCTTTTGTCTGGACCTACATGTCAGCGTCACTGTTTACTTTTGTCCGCGTCTTAGTGTCATAGAAGTTCTACACCTTTCTCTTCCTTTCTTCGACTTACTTTTCTCTGTCGCTATTTGATCTTATTATTTTCTTTACAGTATATTTTCATAATCATATTCATTAGTGATAATAATAATAACTACAATATCCGTTACTTACAAGGCTACGCTACACTGGTCTGCTAAGGTCATATTTTCAAAATGACCAGCGTGTCTCTTCACTCATACATCTAGAGAGGGATGGCACAGCATGTTGTTCTACAGCTAACTACAACTCGATTTAGATTTTCTTTCAAAGCAAAATTAAAGTTACTTTCTGATTCTTCCTTGTATGTATACTTCTTGCACTTCCTCCATGAGCAAGATCCTCTTGCCAATTTTTTTTCCTCATATCTCTAAATTAGTGCAAGAAAACGTGGGGTTTTTTTGGGCTATCCAAGTGACCTTAACTCGAGAACAGAACTCACCTTCTTGTCTAAGAAACAGTCAGCGTGTGGGTACTACCGACCTGTCAAACTAAGGCCGGTGTGTTGCCAGGACATTCCTCTTCTACATTCGGTTCCGTATCCTCAGTTATCCAGGCACAAGAAACAGGTCGCCTCCATGAATCCCGCCATCAGCAGCACCAGGAATATTTCGTTGGTGCCCTACAGCTTTTTCCATTCATACACTATTCCTGAGAATGTGTTTGGACTCTTAACCCCTTGTATAGAGAGAGCATGTCTATAGCACGGAGTCTAGATGCCGTTTTGGTAGATATGGAATGGGGTCTAGATTATCTTAAATTTATATTGATGGAGTTAAAGGGTTAAAATATGAATCATTCTCTCTGATTTTTCACAGGTTTTTTTTTCACTGCTTTGCACTACTGTAGAAAACTATGTAAAGAGTCCGTAATATAACATTGCCTGTCTGCGTAAAGCCCGAAGACTTTCAGTCAAAAAAAGTCACCTAAACCTGTTTCCTCACACGCGAATCAGTATGACCATCTTCCTGTTTATTTCTCTCATCAATCGTCTCATCCTTTTTTTTTTTTTACACTCCAGACTGGCTCAGTCTATTTACATCTCTCCAGAAACCCAGCCTGGGTCATCACGACACAGCACCCATGCCGTCCCGAAGTCGGAAACTTCGATGGAAAATTGACCCGAAATTTTCTGAAAATAGAAAGGGGGAGGAGACAGCTGTGAATGGATAACATTTCTCCCCTCGCTTCCTCCTCTTCCTCCCTCTTCCCATTTGCCAAACACGAAGTGAAGAGAGTGGAATAGAGTGTTTGCTATAAGAGGTAGCATTTTCATGAATGTCTGTTATGAAGGTCCGGAATGATTGAATTCGGGTATTTTTATTTCATTCAATTGTCTCCTGCCTACAAATGTATGATAATATAATAAAAGTAATAAAGATAAGTCACATGTGTGTATGATAATATAGCAAAAGTTACAGAGATAAATTTCAAGCATACATGATAATTTAACAAAAGTAATGAAGATAACATAAGAGTATATATTCTGTAAACAGTTATGAAGTAATATAAAAGTGCAAGCACTCGACCCGAATATCTATATCTTTTTAAAAAATTTTAAACTAAAAGCCTTGAGAGAAAAATCGTAGAAGATGTGGCTCCTAGAAGCAGAGGAATCGATGGGGCCCGAGATATCACCGAGATTATGCCTACTACACTCACTGAAGAAGGCAGGCGAAGAGTTTTTTTTTTTTTTTTCAATTTCTCTATCGTATTAGAACAGCGTTCTCTATAAGGACAGACAATGTGGCTCTTGAACAAGGGCTGTTTTGTTAGTATCTGAGCGAAGTTAAAGAGTTAATGAAGATTTTATTTTGTTCTAACATTTCTTCGTGATTTGAAAGAGTTAATCAAGATTTTATCTAACATTTTTTTTTCGGTTGGTCGAATGAGTTAATCGAGATTTTATCTATATTTTTTTTCTGTGGTTCCAAAGAGTTAATCATGATTTCATTCAACATTTCCCCCGTGATTCTAGATGCGAGATGTATTGCTGTATTGCGTCCAATAGTCCATCACTCTACCTGCGTGCTCGCTTACAATGAAGTCGACTGAGAAGCTAGGCACCGTAGTTTTGGGAAACTTCCAACCCTTATTACTTCATATCCCATGGGAAATTAGTTGAGCTAGAACAACACGCTTCCATCAAAGCACAGAATGTTGGACCAGTTGTTGTAGATTCTATTTCTCTAACATTTTAAATAAATCTCACTGGTTCTGTTTCTCACGCATTCAGCCACTAGACGGTAGCGGCCGAATCTATAGCCATAAGGGTTTTTTTTTGGACTGAAGACAGGGGGGTCACTCTCATTTACCGTCGCTCTCCAATCGATTGGGATATAAAACTGGACACTCGGCACAATGTGTTGTTGGGGGAGGGGAATACATCTTTAAGGATTCTGTCTGGGGCTACATATTCCTTAAGAGCCAGATCGTCAAGCGGGAGAATCAGTCAGTCAGTCAGTCATTTGCATGAAACTTTGCGGAACTTTGCCTCCCTAACAGCTCTCCTGTAGGCTCCTCTGTTGTAAGCAAGATGCCCTGCTACTGATGCATCCGTCTGCAAATTATTATCGGTGCCTTGCGGCCATCTTCGCCTTGGTCTTACCCTCTTTCTTTCTCCCACTATGTACCCTTCCAAGAGACTGGTGCGAACTGTCGGTATATGTGAAGCTAAAGCTCTTTCCTGTGATTCATCGCTGAGGATCTTATAACAGAGGCATTAAAAACTGATGTGGGGTGGACTCTGGTGATTTTCTGTACCTCCTGGTGAGGAACTCTGAAACAGGCCATTTCAGAAAGCGTGGGAGGGGGGGGGCGGTGTGGGGGTGTAGGGGAGGGGGGGGGGTAAGTCGTAGCCCGTAAAAGCAACCAACGACCATAGCTGACTGTCGGTGTCAAGACTAGCGAACTATAGCCGACCAAGATCATGCCCCACTTCTCCATCGCTGTCCCTAGTGGGCTTCAGAAATGGGTGAGGCTCAGCCTAGCCGCCGGAACAAGGATCACTACAGTTTCCATGGCAACAGAATTGTCTAAACAAGCATTACTCCCTTACTTGCTTTTTATATATATTCGAACTAAACCACTCCCCATCCGACACAGCGGCTGTGATTCAGCATCTTCCCTATATCAGCTGCAGGAAAAGGATCTTACTTGCATTTCCGGTGAGATAAAAACTAGAACAACTCTTCTTCTTCTTCTAATAAAGGTAGACAGAGGTGTACGGTGCAGTTTTACAAGGCGACAGAAAGAGCGAGTAAGTGAGAAAAAAACGAGTAGAAAGTATGAGAGTAAGATGAGAATGTATAAATGAAAAACATGCAACATCCAATATTTCGGCGTAAGCCTTTTGCCGAGGATTACATACACAAACAAGACAAAACATATAACTAAAAGAAAAACTTACCTTAGTGGCATCCTCCAGAAAGTAGGAAACACAAAAATGCGTGTCCCATAGATGAGGCATAGAAACCACAAAGGAAAGCAGATGAAGTCAATCGGAAAGAAGAGGCGGGGAAAAACAGATTGTGGGGGGGGGGGAGAGAGAGAGAAAAAGGGGAATGACAAAAGACACATATAACCCGCCAGGTAAACAAGTGCCGAAAAGGGGGGGGGGGGGATTGTGGGGAAGGCCATGGAAGCAGGGAGATAATATGAAACTGGTAAAAAGGATAACACCTGTCAGGGTCCTAGAACAGCGCCTTATTTTCCAAGATGGCTGTCTCCAACCTGCTGGAATTAACAATGTCTTCAGCTTCCTTTATCTTCTTTAGTTTTACAGGTTTTTTTTCTGCGATTTATTCTCTACTCTCTTATTTCTTTCTCCTAGCTTCCCCCCCCTCCCTTACCGCCACTTTCTCTTCTTCTTCGGCGGCCTATAGGTGTTTTTGCCCCTCCGGGTCTTGTCCTATTCACCAGCTTCATATTATCTCCCTGCCCCTCCCCCCCCCCCCCCCACCCCGGCACCTGCTTCTCTAACGAGTTACAGGTATCTATTGCCCTTTCCCTCCCCCCACCTGTTTTTCTCCGCCTCTTCTTTCCGATTGGCTTCATCTGCTTTGTGCCTCCCCTGTGGTCTCTATGCCTCATCTATGGGACACGCATTCTTGTGTTTCTTACTTTCTGGAGGATGCCACTAAGATAAGTTTTCTGTTTAGTTATATGCTTTGTCTTGTTTGTGTATGTAATCCTCGACAAAAGGCTTATGCCGAAATATTGGATGTTGTATGTTTTTCATTTATACATTCTCATCTTACTCTCATTCTTTCTATTCTTTTTTTTCTCACTTACTCACTCCTTCTGCCGCCTTGTAAAACTGCACCATACACCTCTATCTACCTTTATTAGAAGAACAAGTTGTACTGCAGTTGCCATCCATTTTATCTGTCACATTCTTTTCTTCTTCTTCTTCTTCTTCTTCTTCTTCGAGCAGTTCTTTCTGAAGTTGCTGACGGTCATCTGGAGGGTGTGGACTTCAGTTTGCTTTGGACTGTGGTGGTAGTTGGCCATATTTGCCTTCTCTACTGCTAATATTTTGGGCGCTCCTGACATAGGTGGTCTGCCGTCATCTTGTTGGTGCCACATGCACATTCATCAGTTGATCCTATCTTGAATTTGTTGTACAGACGATTCTTAGCCTGTCGTGGCCAGCACGTAGACTTAGGACAATGACTTTCTCCTCTCTGTCTAGCTGGTAGTAGGCATCATTTCTGTGATGATCTGGGTGCTCTTTCTCTCATTTTTTTCCTGCAGCTGGGATTTTTCAGTGCTTTGACCTCCTCAGATCATATGCCGGTGTATATCTTTGATAGGTTACCTCCTTCTTCGGCTAGGGCGTTTGCTGCTTCGCATGAGCAGTTATAGGAAAAACAAAACGTCAAAGAAAGCCTAGTGTTCCTCGCGGACGCAAGATCAGTAACAAACAGCACTAAAGAGTCACGGGAACAAAGAAGCCAGTGACTTACGAGCAGATGATGCATCAGCTGCACACGCGGTTCAAAGAAGTAGTAATTTCAGATGATCCTATCCCATTGTGGTAGTCCAGGAAAGGAACATCTCTGCAAGTTTCCGTCCTCTCTGGGCGGCCTTCAGCGACTCAACAGCCTTTTATTTTGTAAAGAAGCGACTGTTGGGAGAGAAGATCAGCCACAGCTGACATGCCATGAAGGGCAACGTTATCTCTACAAATCGTTATAAATCAGCCTATAGACGGGTCATTGACAAATAAATCTCAGACACATCGTAATAAACTATTCTCTGATACATCATTGTCGGTCAGTGCTGAAACAAATATGTCCATGTGTCCCAGAAGGTTTCAATCTATGGCACGGGTACGGAAAGTGGCAGGAAGCAATTTCTATCTTAGAGACACGCAAGAACCAGGCATTTTACACTTCAAAAACACGGAATAAAATTGGTAGCGTTACTAGAGGGAACTTCTTTGTTTCTTTCTTGGATTTTTTAAACCTAATTTTGACACAAGTTCTCCGTAGCTTGCACGTCCTATGCTGTAGATATATTGTCAACTAGTTTCTAACACTATTGTACATCAACTTATTATATGTTACAAACCAATCTCTAGCACTCGGAGAAATGTAAATCAATCTAAAACTTACATCTCCTTACATCCTTCCCATGGTGTTAAACGTCATATAGAGCCAGCATGTTCCTGTTTTCGGCGAGCTTTTCGACCTCATCAAGGGATGTTACGCCAACTAAACTGGCCTCTTTTAACAGTGTCCTCTTTCGAGTATCATACGGTCGACCTCTTTTTCTTCGGCCTATTGTGTTCCACTTGATAGCTTGTTTTGGGATTTCTGACTATTTCTACTCATCACGTGGCCGACATGTGTTCATCTTCTTTTTCTGATCACCCATGACTCTGGTTGTTGTTTGCTCATCTGTCTTATCTCTGCATTGTTCTTGAATTTGTTTCACTTTATACCGAGTATTTTCCTTAGGCATTTGTTTTCAAATGAGTCTAATTTGGTTCTATTTCTTTAGTTGATTTTCATCTTTCACATGCATAAATAAGGGTGGATATTACATTTGAACTGAATAATCTTAGCTTGGTTTTTATGCTCATAACTTTTGAGTGCCATATGTTCTCAAGATTCTTGAAGGTCAATGCTGCTTTTGCAATTCTAATTCTTTCTGGCGTCCCTCTCTATGTCTATGTAACTGCTGAGGTATGCAAAATAATCTAAAACACCACGTAAATCCAGCTCAGACAGAGTCTCAAGTGCGAGAAACTGACACTTGTAAATCAGTCTCTAACAATCTTTATAAATCAGTCATATGTGCTAGATAGAGACACACACATGTAAATAGTCTCTAAAACACTGTTGCAAATAATAAGAAAACGAAGACAGTAAGCGAAACGCGAACCAGAAGCAAGAGAGGAACAGCCTTCTGCTGCCATCATTCCAAGCAGTTCCGGTTAGGGCAGCTACCATGCCCGGTAAAATATAACGTTAATTACGAAACTCTATCCCGTTAAAAAAATATGTTAGTTACGAAAACATCAACAAGAGCTCAACAAGCGGAGAAGCCTTTGTTAACATCTGCTTAAGGAAGATTCTTCAGATCAGATGGCCAGATAACGGCATTAATGAAGAGCTGTGGCAGAAAACGAACCAGACAATACTGAAAGAAATAATAATGAAAAGACGCTGCAGATGGATAGGACATGCGCTTCGAAAAGACTACCACTAACATAACCAGACAAGCTCTCACCCGGAATCCCCGGGAGGAAAAGAGGAAACAAGGAAGACATAGAAACACCTGGAGAAGGAGTCTCGAAGCAGAGGTAAAAAGTTGGACTTCATCTGGAGATGGATGGAAGAAGCAGCCCAGGGCAGAAAAAAAAATGGAGAGCCTTTGGCGATGGCCCGTGCCCCAGATACGGTAAATAAGGAGAGGAAGGTAGAAGGAAGTCCAAACAGGCTGTATCTACTGTGGCCCAGAAGCTGTATTTACAAAAGATCTCACGTTAAATAAAGAGGACGACCGGACATAGACGGGAAGAAAACAACTGAAGGCGATGGACAAATTCTGGGAAGAAAAAGTTCTCTCGACCAATGACAAAGTCAAAAGAGAGAAGAGAATGTCAGTAAAAAGTAATTACCTTTTTTTTTCAGCCACTGGGTTGTGGCAGGAAGGAAGTAAGATTGCACGGGTTGCTTTAAAAAGAGTAAGTAATAAATGGAAGGACACAAACACAGTGTAAAATGCTATAAACATTTCAAAACAAATTTTTGCAACTAGAAAACGAGGCTTTCGCAGAGTAAAGTAATATAACACAGTAAAGAAATATAGCATAGTAAAGTAATATGGCACAGTAAAATAATATAGCACAGTAAAGTAATATAGCACAGTAGTGTATAGTTGCACCTCGGAAAAAAAATCATAAATAAAACACTTTTTAGAAATGAGAGAAAGAAAACTGACAAGAGAATTAATTACCTGGAGTGCTACATGGAGAAGCTGGTTAATGCTTTGCTCTGTCGCGGCTAGATGGTTGCGCATGTTATATATATATATATATATATATATATATATATATATTCGTGTAATTTGTTTACTTTATTAAATCGAGTGTGTGGGAAGAATGAAAGATGGAGTGATATATGGCTGAATGTGAGACGGGTCTGCGGCCCCAATTCTTCGCCCTTTTAAAATTCACCTTTAACCTTTCACCCAGTTGACATTTCACCTACCACCCCCAATATTTATATTCCATCTCACCCACTCCCTGAGGGGAGCTCGCGCATTCACTTCATTACGTTCCAGCAACTTCCACCACCGGACCGGAGTACGTCTTAGCCTGGTGTACAACACACGGACACTGCCCTGAAGTGTCTTTCAATTTCCTATCCTAGCAGACAATTCCCAGACGCAGAAATCCCATTAAACTTTTTATCCGAACTTTTTTTCCCCCTGCCTGTATGTGTGTGTGTGTATGTCTGTCTGTCGATCTACACACAAGACATTTAGTTACAGACTCTACAAGAACATCCAATTATGTGAACTGAGCCGAAATGCAATAAACAAGACAAGAAGGATCCAAAGAATTGCTTCCCTTGCGTCCATGTGAGTCCACAGGCCAGGAGGACCTTTCATGGGATATATTAAATGTCTTTTGTAATCAGGGCCTGGACTAGACTGTTTAAGCCACGGACAAAGCGAATTACTTCAGCTCTCCTGGCCTCAACTAATGCTAATACTGAGGAGAAGAAGAAGAGGAAGAAGAAGAAGAAGAAGAAAGTGAAGCAGAAGAAGAAGAAAAGGAATAATAAGAAGAAAAAGAAGACGAAGAAGAAGAAAAAAGATGAAGAAGAAGGAAGAAGAACAAGAAAAAGAAGACGAAGAAGAAGAAAAAAGATGAAGAAGAAGAAGGAATAAGAAGAAGAAAAATAAGACAAAGAAGAAGAAAAAAGATGAAGAAGAAGAAAAAGAAGACGAAGAAGAAGAAAAAAGACGAAGAAGAATAAGAAGGAGGAAGAAGAAGAAAAAAAAGACAATGAAGAAGAAGAAGGAAGAAGAGAAAAAGAAGACGAAATAGAAGAAGGAAGAGGAAGAAGAAGAAGAAAAAAGAAGAAGAAGAAGAATAAAAAAAGAAGACGAAATAGAAGAAGAAGAAGAAGAAGAAGAAGAAGAAGAAGAAGAAGAAGAAGAAGAAGAAGAAGGAGGAGGAGGAGGAGGAGGAGGAGGAAGAAAAAGAAGACGAAGAAAAAGAAGAAGAAGACAAAGAAGAAGAAGCAAAAAAGAAGAAGGAAAGAAGAAGAAGAAGAAGAAGAATCATTTTCTAAAACAGATGTCTCGTAATAAAAAAATGTTGAAAATCTTATCTGTATAAAAACTTTGCAGACAGTCATCATTTATCTTCACTGACAATATCAAAAGCCATGATCAACAGCATCATTTATATTAATCAACATGATTAAAATCTTGATCAACGCCAGCATCCTTATCCTCACCAGGAATATCAAAATCTTGACCAAATTCTTCTTCTTATCTGCCTGCTTATGCCAACAGCATCGCAGGGAGTTTCTGACACCGGTTCATAGCACAGTGAAAGGCCTGGGTAGCTGTCATGTTGTGTCTGTCTTTTACCCCATCTATCCATCTATCAACTTTTCCCTTGTTCGACCTGGCGCCCTTTATCCAGATACTGGCAAACTGTACGCACATGCCGTTGGTTGTTCTGGATTCATGCGCATTAAATGTCCGAACTACTTACCTCTCCGGCTTTCCATATAATCCTTGAGATGTGTTGCCCCCACCGTTTGCCGGATTATTTCCTTTCACGCTTGGTCTATTCTTGGGCTTGTTTTACCGTTTTTCTTAAACATTTCGTTCGGCAAGCTGTTATCTTTCTGTCTCGGTAGTTGGTGGGTGGCGGACACAGGACAGAGTAGGGGACTGCTAGGTTTAAAGTAGGGGACTGCTAAGTTTAAAGTAGGGGACTGCTAGGTTTAAATTAGGGGACTGCTAGGTTTAAAGTAGTGGACTGCTAGGTTTAAAGTAGGGGACTGCTAGGTTTAAAGTAGGGGACTTCCAGGTTTAAAGTAGGGGACTTCCAGGTTTAAAGTAGGGGACTGCTAGGTTTAAAGTAGGGGACTGCCAGGTTTAAAGTAGGGGACTGCTAGGTTTAAAGTAGGGGACTGCTAGGTTTAAAGTAGGGGACTGCTAGGTTTAAAGTAGGGGACTGCTAGGTTTAAAGTAGGGGACTACCAGGTTTAAAGTATGGGACTGCCAGGTTTAAAGTAGGTGACTGCTAGGTTTAAAGTAGGGGACTGCCAGGTTTAAAGTAGAGGACTGTTAGGTTTAAAGTATTGGACTTGTCTTGTCGTGTCTTGTCTTTCTTCATTTACTGTTAGGCGTAGAGGCAAAGTGCAATTGTCTCCCAATGGCTCGCCTGTCGGCTTCGTACATTAAGATGTTCAGGGACTCTGCTATACCATCGGTCCATCGTTTGCATGGGCGGCCCCTTCCTCTGGCTTTGTGTCGTCTGTAAAAAGTAGGGGACTGCTATGTTTGGGGGAAATACGATGTGGCTATATGCCAGTTAGGCGCTACCCTCTCCATGAAGGTCAGCCTGGGTCATCTTGTAACGTCCAGGGAAATGGGGTTCTGGTGAAGCTACGACCAGCCCAGCAAGCCGAGTGGATTTCTGAATGCTCAAGAGAAATATAAAGAAATATAAGAGAAATATAAGAGAAATTAATCTGATAGATCTCCTTTACCATTTATCTTTATCAACATCATTAAAATCATTACCAACACCATCTTTTATCTTAATCAGTATGATTAAAATCATTACCAACATTTTTTTTACCTTACTCACCATGATTAATTAAAACCGTGACCAATAGTCCAATACCACCATTTATCTTAATCAGCATGATTAAAATTATGGCCTACGCCATCATTTTACTTTACTTCAACCAGAGGGGGGGAAAGTACAAACTGACATCATTATTACTATCACTATCTTTAATATCAACAAGATTTTCAACATAACCATCACATCTTCACGCGTCACATCTTAATCATCAACATCATCATCCACGCCACTCAATCTCCTCCAGAGCAACTGGGGCAAGGAAACGAGCGCCATCAAGAAGATGTATGAGACGGAGCTGGAGGAGGCGAGGAAAGTGATAGAGGAGACGAATAAAGAGAAGAACAAGCTGGAGGTCAAAGTTCAGAAGATGCAGGACCAACTGAACGATGCCATGAAACAGTGAGTACTTGTACCCGTTAGACACATCTGCTCTGCTCACACACTCTCACTCACCTCCGTCTCATTCTTGCCCGTGGGCATTCAGTTCTAGTCTCTCTTCACATTCACTCTCATTTGACCACGTCTACTTCTAATCTGCATACATTCACTCTTAATTGACCACATCTACTTCTAATCTCTTCACATTCACTCTCATTTGACTACATCTATTTCTAATCTGCAATACATTCACTTTCGTTTGTCGACATCTACTTCCACTTTGTTCATATTTGTTTTATTTTTCCCTTGTCTACGTTTACACAACAGCTTTTACTTTTGTCTGTCTGTCTGTCTGTCGTGAAAACTCCAAAAATTTCAGCTTTTCAAAATCCATGCCTCATCCTTGTGTGCGAAATGTGATGTTTAACGAAAATAGATCAAATCACAAATATAAATACTTTCATTTTGTATATTTAACCGGGTTTTTAAAAAATCAAACATCAATGAATTTTCAAAATCCAAACTCAAAAGAAATGTATATCTGTATAAATATAAACTGTTTCTTTTTTTTATATATATATTTGGAATGTTAATCACAACACCCCATGCTTCTAATCTGAGTATTCCTCTCATTAATATTCATTACCCAAGCCTGTATATTGTTCGGATCTAAGAACGGACAGATATACCCCCTTTTTGCTGAAGGCAAATATCCTCTATTGATTATACACTCCGCGTCCTGTGTACATCGAATAAAGGAATCCTTTCTTACATGCTCATTCGCTCCAGATCTTTTGATCAACGTGAAAAACACACTGTCCTGATGATATTCTTTCCGTTCGATTACACTCCCTGGTGTAATGAGCGCAAGGGAATGTGGGACAGGAGATTTGATTTAATACGCAATTAAAGACTTCGCGGGCGCTAGCTCTCAGATGAGCGATGATGGCGAGAATCCATGGCAGGTCCGTCTACCTGACAGCTCAGACTGGCTGATTAAGATACTTTACAGCCGTAACAATATGGAGGGGGGGAGAAGCAGAACTATTTGAAAGCTATTTTTAACCGGTACCACTTATCAGTGAACATTTAACTAGTAACATTTATCAGTTACCATTAACTAGTAACATTTATCAGTTATCATTTAACTAGTAACGTCTATCAGTTATCATTACCTAGTAACATTTATCATTTTTCATTTAACTAGTAACATTTATCAGTTATCATTTAACTAGTAATATTTATCAGTTATCATTTAACTAGTAACATTTATCAGTTATCATTTAACTAGTAACATTTATCAATTATCCTTTAACTAGTAACATTTATCAATTATCCTTTAACTAGTAACATTTATCAATTATCCTTTAACTAGTAACATTTATCAATTATCCTTTAACTAGTAACATTTATCAGTTATCCTTTAACTAGTAACATTTATCAGTTATCCTTCAACTAGTAACATTTATCAATTATCCTTTAACTAGTAACATTTATCAATTATCCTTTAACTAGTAACATTTATCAGTTATCATTTAACTAGTAACATTTATCAATTATCCTTTAACTAGTAACATTTATCAATTATCCTTTAACTAGTAACATTTATCAGTTATCATTTAACTAGTAACATTTATCAATTATCCTTTAACTAGTAACATTTATCAATTATCCTTTAACTAGTAACATTTATCAATTATCCTTTAACTAGTAACATTTATCAATTATCCTTTAACTAGTAACATTTATCAATTATCCTTTAACTAGTAACATTTATCAATTATCCTTTAACTAGTAACATTTATCAATTATCCTTTAACTAGTAACATTTATCAATTATCCTTTAACTAGTAACATTTATCAATTATCCTTTAACTAGTAACATTTATCAATTATCCTTTAACTAGTAACATTTATCAATTATCCTTTAACTAGTAACATTTATCAATTATCCTTTAACTAGTAACATTTATCAATTATCCTTTAACTAGTAACATTTATCAATTATCCTTTAACTAGTAACATTTATCAGTTATCCTTTAACTAGTAACATTTATCAATTATCCTTTAACTAGTAACATTTATCAATTATCCTTTAACTAGTAACATTTATCAGTTATCATTTAACTAGTAACGTTCATCAGTTATCATTTAACTAGAACATTTATTAGCTAAATATCATAAAGAAACAGAAATGCAGATGAAGCCACTGACTTCTGTGTGATCCAATGATGCGCTAATTATAATAGAATGGTACAGTATGGTATTTCTTCCTCAATTTCCCTCACTGCATCTCCAAGATATCCAAATACTCTCTACTTCTTCCAGTTTTCCCTCATTGATACATATTTCAGCTGCTTTATTTGTTTTGTCAGTTGTCATCAGTTGTCGAATGGACAAATGGATGGGGCATGTACTCCGTATGACTGATAACTCATTTCCCAAAATGGCACTGAGATATAGTCACCTTAGGGAAACAGATAGACCAAAGGAGACAGGGATTAAAACAACAGAGAGGATGTTGTGCAATAGAGTGCGTACCTGTGATAAAGTGGGATGGAGGTGGGGAGGGGGGGAAAGAGCGAAGGACAGCCCTTGTGGAAGAACCATGGACCGTGGGCTCCTAAGGGTCCAGAGAGAGAGAGAGAAAGAGAGAGAGAGAGAGATATTAGTCTTCATTTAACTAGCACCATTTATCAGTTATCGTTTTATGAGGACTATTTATCAGTTATCAGTTCATTAAGATCCTCTTTTATTGCAAAGCGCACATGAATACATGGCTGCTCTAATCATGTCTTTAGTGTATCCTGCAAAGTACAAATGATTGCTGATATTTGTTCTGTTCTTTTCTTGTGGCAGGTCTTCTTCCGACAGTTCTTCTTGTGACATTTCTTCGTGTGGCAGCTCTTTTTTGTGATAGTTCTTCTATCAGTTCTTCGTGTGGCAGTTCTTCTTGTGATAGTTCTTTTTCTATCAGTTTTTTTTATAGTTCTTCTTCTTCTTGTGACAATTCTTCGTGTGGCAGTTCTTCTTGTGATAGTTCTTCTATCAGTTCTTCTTGTCACTGAGAGAGACGGAAGAGGAATAAAAATGTGTGGCGTATTAAAAAAACACACACACACACACAAACAAACAAACAAACACACACACAAACAAACAAACCAGGGGGAAAAGCCGAACTGGACAGAGACCACAAGGATCAGGCTAACAGAAAAACTGAATCAACCATCAAAACAGACAAACAGACAGACAGACAGACAGACAGGACTGAAACATGAAATTATCAAAAACTTTTGCGGGGCACCTGTCACAGTGGAGGTTTTAGAAATGTGAGTCCGATACTTCTTCTTCTTCATGAGTCCGATACTTCTTCTTCTTCATGAGTCCGATACTTCTTCTTCTTCATGAGTCCGATACTTCTTCTTCTTCATGAGTCCGATACTTCTTCTTCTTCATGAGTCCGATACAAAATGGATGGTTAAAGTGAAAGGTGACATTTATTCTAATGACAACACAGTCCAGAGATACATTAAGCCTCATGAGAATTTAGAGAAGACCGTCATGGAAGGGTACATAATGGGAGAAAAGAAAGAGAGGAAAACCAAGGCGAAACTGGCTGCAAGACATCGTTGACAAACTGCGAATGGACACATCAGCAGCAGGAAATCTTGCTTGCAACCGAGAGGCCTACAGGAAAGCTGTTAGGGAGACAAAGTTGCACAAGGGACATGCAAATGACTGAATACAGTCCAGTACATATTCACCCCGCTTTATGTTATATAGTTGGGGTTTTTTTTTTTGTCTGGTACCACCGCACCAAACAGACTCCATGGTCCACCCAGTCTCTAAAAATGTGCACCAGAGAAATCTTGGAAGGTAAATGCAATCAGGCATGATACTGACCACATCGCAATGGCATGGATATGGGGAAGTTTTTGTTGTTTTTTTTTTATTTTGTTAACCTTTCGGTTATATATTATAGTATGATTAATAATCATCATAAAATGCAAATTACAGCAAAGATCGGAGGCAGACAAGCGAGATTTATAGAACATTTTATGAGAAGAGGAAAATTGGAACACATTGTGGCAACTGGAAATATTTGTGGGAAGAAGAAACAGAGGAAGACAGAGAAAGAAGTTACTGGATGGGCTTTCAGTGTGGCTAGGATGGAAGTCACCAGCAGAACTCATAATCAAGTCTAAAGACAGAGAATTGTGGACAGAAATTATACGCTAAGCAGCACGGCACTTGATTGAATAGTCATCGACTGGAAAATACTCGTGGAGCATCGGTGGTCTAGTGGTAGAATACTCGCCTGCCACGCGGGTGACCCGGGTTCGATTCCCGGTCGATGCAACTTTTTTTTTTGTTTTTTGTTATAGTGAAGTGTTTCCGTTCATTCATTCATTCAGTCCCCTACACTCCCAACGGAGTATAAGGCATCAACAAAGGTTTTCCAGCCAATCCTGTCTTACGCAATCGGGATAACTAAAATCATGTCTTTCCCGCTTCCTTTAGTTCTTCCTGTATTGTGAGTCTCTCAGTCTTTCTTTTGCCTTGTGGTGTCCACATCAAGGCGGTGTGGGGATGTCTTGTTTTTTTTTTTTTCTATTCGTAGAATATGGCCCATCACTTCAAAGTATGTGGCCCATCAATTCATGGTATGTGGCTCATCAATTTTTCACCTTCTTCTTTTAACCTCTTTAATAACAATGTTCTCTGTTTAATCCTCTTTACTAGCCAGCCTTCTTCAATATTAAGTTCTTGTAGAATGGATATATTTGTTCTTATTTGTGTCCATGATATTTGAAGAACTCTTCTGTAGCATTTAAATTCAAAGGCATTTATGTGTTTCTCAGCTGTTTTGTTAAGTGTCCAGGTCTCACAGGCATATTTTGCGATGGGAAAGATGCACGGCCTTAAAAATTTTATTTTTGTAATTCTGTCTGTTCCTCTCCACAGCTTCTTTAGTTGTTTTACTTCTGTAGAGCGATAGATGTCCTCCTTTTAATTTTCCTCATTGAATCTCCATTATTAGTTAGTAGTGATCCAAGATATTCAAAACTCTCCACTTCTTCCAGTTTTTCCTCATTGATACATATATCAGCTGCTTTATTTGTTTTGTCAATTGTCATCAATTTAGTTTTCTTCGCATTAAGATAAAGGTTTTGCTCTTCACTATTCTTACGGACTGACATAATTAGTTTAACTTAAATATTTTTCACACATTAAACGTCATGAGAATTTACAGAAGACCGTCTTGGAAGGGTACATAATGGGAAAAAAGAAAGAGAGGAAAACTAAGGCTAAGTTGCTGCAAGACATCGTTGACGAACTTCGAATGGACACATCAGCAGCAGGAAATCTTGCTTGCAACCGAGAGGCCTACAGGAAAGCTGTTAGGGAGACAAAGTTCGGCAAGGGACATGCAAATGACTGAATACAGTCCAGTACATATTCACCCCGCTTTATGTTATATAGTTGGGTTTTTTTTTTGTCTGGTACCACCCAGTCTCTAAAAATGTGCACCAGAGAAATCTTGGAAGGTAAATGCAATCAGGCATGATACTGACCACATCACAATTTAATGTGCCGAAGGTGTTGGAAATACGGGTCTAATGTGGTATCCCCAGTAAGCGGTAGTGGCATGGATATGGGGAAGTTTTGTTTTACTTCCTGCTTGTTTATGTACTAAACATTCTGTTATATATTACAGTATGATTAATAGTCATGTAGCTGGTAAATGTTCGTGGAGCATCGGTGGTCTAGTGGTAGAATACTCGCCTGCCACGCGGGTGACCCGGGTTCGATTCCCGGTCGATGCAAGCTTTATTTTTCTTTTTTTTTCTTTTGTTATAGTGAAATGTTCATTCATACATTCAGTCCCCTACACTCCCAATGGAGAATAAGGCATCAACAAAGGTTTTCCAGCCAATCCTGTCCTACGCATCTCTCGGGATAACTCAAACCATGTCTTTTCCGGTTCCTCAAGTTCTTCCTGTATTGTGCGTCTCAATGTCCCCAATGGCCTGCATCTCTTTCTTTTCCCTTGTGGTGTCCACATCAAGTCGGTTGGGGGGGGGGGGGGGGGGGGAAGGTCTTGTTTTTTTCCATACGTAGTATTTGGCCCATCAATTTGTAGTGTATGGCCCATCAATTTGTAGTATGTAGCCCATCAATTCATGGTGTGTAACCCATCAATTTTTCACCTTCGTCTTTTAACCTCTTTAGTAATGCTCTCAGTATCCGTTCATTTGGTTATTTCCTCATTTGTCACGTGATCTTGCCAGGGTATTCTTAAACTTTTTGTGTGTTGTCTGAAACACCTTCCTTCAAGTCCTCTCAGTCTACTTTCCATTCTTTCACTTGTTCTCCGTGTTTCGGCCACGTATGATAAAATGGAACATACAGCGAAAAATTAGGAACCTAGAAATCCGATAAATATAACACTATAGTGGAACGTTATAGTAGGTTTAATGGCGAGTAAACAGCTAACTAGTACTAGTAATATAAAACAGTTTAAAAAGTATGCCATGACAGATAACGCCTGTCTCAACAACAAAGAAAATTGTGCCGACCCTTGAAAGCGAGGGCTGGTCACGGCGCCAATTATAATAGAATGGTACAGTATGGTATGTGCCAAGACACGGCATTAATTATAATAGAATGGTACAGTATGGTATGTGCCAAGACACGGCACTAATTATAATAGAATGGTACAGTATGGTATGTGCCAAGACACGGCACTAAATATAATAGAATGGTACAGTATGGTATGTGCCAAGACACGGCACTAATTATAATAGAATGGTACAGTATGGTATGTGCCAAGACACGGCGCCAATTATAATAGAATGGTACAGTATGGTATGTGCCAAGACACGGCACTAATTATAATAGAATGGTACAGTATGGTATGTGCCAAGACACGGCGCCAATTATAATAGAATGGTACAGTATGGTATGTGCCAAGACACGGCACTAATTATAATAGAATGGTACAGTATGGTATGTGCCAAGACACGGCACTAATTATAATAGAATGGTACAGTATGGTATGTGCCAAGACACGGCACTAATTATAATAGAATGGTACAGTATGGTATGTGCCAAGACACAGCACTAATTATAATAGAATGGTGCAGTATGGTATGTGCCAAGACACGGCACTAATTATAATAGAATGGTACAGTATGGTATGTGCCAAGACACGGCACTAATTATAATAGAATGGTGCAGTATGGTATATGCAAAGACACTGCACTAATTAAAGTACTTCACAATTGTGTAAAGCCGCCACCCAGGTGATAAACTGAACTACTTTTTCTCCCTCTATCTACTGATTACACCAGAGGAATTTTAATGTGTAACAGAGAACGAGCACATCTCAACAGTTTGAGAACCACTAACACTCAAAGTGATAATAGCATTTACACATATTTATTATGGAAAATATGAGTGGTGAATAAGTGAGGATGTAGCAATAAATTGAGTAAACATGTGAATAATTCAACTCCTCTCTCGACGAGAGTTCGCCATGTATGGAGGGAGTGGGCAACAATCACTCTCAGCTTGAAAAAACAGGCCCTCAACATGATGGAATAAGAGCCAACTTACTACCTCACTGAAAATTCCATGGATCCTTACATACTTCACATCACCAAAAATATCGGTGTCCTCAAAAAATCTCCATAGAACTAATTCATATTTCTTCAGTTACAACTATTTCTAACAACTCGTAGCTACATCAAAAATTTACACATTGGTTCCGTGAGGAAAAAAAGAAAATAACAGTTCACATCCTAGCATCATATCTGAAACATCCTTCTCAGTCAAACTCTACTTAATGGATTTTCAAGCATAACGAATCTCAAACTACTAATCAATCTAATCCTTTTTCATCCCTACGTACGAGTTTTGGTCCTTACATATCAATTACAATTCCTATTCCTAAATCTTCCCGAAGATTCTATCTCGTGGAAGATAAAAACGTTATTAAAACATTTCTGCCTAAAATTTCAATCCGTGCAAAAATTACCTGCTTATGACCTTGGGCAATAAACTAAAAACAACAATCCTATTTTAAGCTTTTTCTGTAATTATAAATAATGAATTAAACAAACATGTCCTAAATAATTTTAGTTAACTGTACAAAATCCCGTGGCTGGACATGACAAGAAATGACCTTCAACGTGTCAAACCTGAGCTATAGGTGACCTGTACTTAAAAAAAAAAGTAACTAAGGGCGCTAACCACTACGTCAATCTACCAAATAAATCCCTGGTTAAGTTAAATAAAAGATCAGAATTCCAGAATTAAGGAATTCTGTTGTAACGTTAGGAATTTAGAAATCCAGAAATATAATACTACTCGTATAATGGAATGTTAGGAATTTAGAATTTCAGTCAATATAATACTACAATGGAACGTTAGGAATTTAGAATTTCAATAAACATAACACTAAAGTACAAAGATAGGAAAGTGGAAAGAACACATTCATACAAAGCTGACAATACTGAGTGCACGTACTATAAGGATGGTGCAGTTGTTAGAGCAGTCAAATGGTAACATTTATTTTGGGATGAGGTTAACGTTCGACCTTGGAATTTGTGGCAGATTAGCACTTAAGGCTGAACAGATCTGAGGTCCAGAGGGGGCAAGTGGCCTCGACGTTAAAAAAAAAAAAAGGGGGGGGGGGGAATTACTGAAAATACGGATTATTCAAAATTCAAAATTCGGACTCCGGCTTCGCTGTAATCGGGGCAACCTCATATATGCCCCGCCTCATGCCGCAGCATCCATCCAAGATTATGTTTGCTAACAGTTCCTGTCAAATGTTGGTTGTTTACGATGCGTTTTCAGCTACGCAGTTGGGGTTACTGTTTGATGCAACAATCAGTTTTAACTAGTATTGCTACGCTAACATGTTATGTTATACAAAAGACAGGGGAGTATCGGTCCCTTCTTCTTCTTCTTCTTTCTTCTTCTTTCTTCTTCTTCTTCTTCTTTCTTCTTCTTTCTTCTTCTTCTTCTTCTTCTTTCTTCTTCTTCTTCTTCAGCATTCCAACAAGCCAGTAAGGCTAATTGCTGCAGATAAAGAAGTTCCTAATCTTCTCTCTCCATTTGGTGACACCAATTTCCTTTATATCCTATTGGTGTGCGCTTGGTCTGTGTTATACAAAGTCATATAGTAACAGTAGAGATCACAACTTGAGGGGAATCTGGTCACATATGAGGAGATGAAGATCCTCCAGAGAAAGATTTGGCAGGGAGTGGGGTGGGGGGCAGCGTGGTGTAAATTAAGTTTACGCTACGGGCCTGCAAGTGACTAGATTTTGACTGATGGGATTACAGGAAAAAAAACAGCCCGATTCGGTGTATGGTAGGAGGTATGGCGTTTGTGTCATGCTGTCCTGTTCCTTTTTTTTTTCCTCTCCAGAACAATTTCATCATCATCATCATGTGCCGCGCCGACTGTCGTTGGCTATTATGTTTCTCCATAGTTGCCGATCCTTCACGCAGGCCATTAGCTCAGTTGGTGATCTCCTCTCAGATCATCTCGTCACACAGTCCAGTATCATTTCTCTCTGTCTTCCCCTGGTTCATCTTCCCTTTATTTTTCCTGATGTTAAAAATGTTCACTGCCCTCTCTTTTCTCATTGTATGTCTTATAAAAGTACACATGAAAGAAGAATTCCAACAACAAAAAATATTCTCACGTTGGAAGCTTCATCATCATCATCATCATCATCATCATGCTGATATACACTTTTGCCCATTAGTTTTGCTTGAGCGCGATAACAACAAAAAGTTTAGTGAAGAACTGTCCACTATTTTAGCCCTTCCATTTCGGTTCTTTTTTCCTCAGATGGCCAGATCTGATTTTCCCTGGACTGCGACCTTTTATTCTCTTAGCTCAGAAGACTGAAAGCGACAATTCAGAGCCGGACAAAACTCGGGCTCTCTCTCCATCTGGTTGCTGCCATTTTATTGCGTGCTTTCTCTTGTTACCCACAATCCAATTAGGCAGGTGGAGGCAACACAATGTTGCGACATTTTTTTCATTTAGAGTTGTCTGGTACTTGGTCTCTTTCCGGTCGTCTGGGAAGATATTTCTGGCATTTCGATTTGGGATAATAAAAAAAAAAACCGACAGTGGTTCTCAAAATATTTCTTGCAGAGGGGCCTGAAAATTGCTTCCTTTTCACACATTCGTTTGTAAAATCTTGCGCCTGTTATACTTTTTATCGCTCGAGTTTAAAATTAGATATAATGATGATGGTGGTAGTGGAGCCTTTAGTCTTAGAAGATGTTTCTTTCTTTCTTTCTTTTACTAGCAAATATTGGGTGTTAATAAGGTCTCTGAGAAGGATTTTGTACCGGTTCCCTTGCACCCCCCCCCTTTTGTTTTAATCTCCCTTCCCCCACCCCCACCCCCATGGGACTTGGTTGTTCGTTTTGTGGAAAATTATTTTGCTGAACAGCTTTTCTTATGGCTGGCTCTACAAATGTTGGACTGGCATATTATGCCGAAGTAGCTTGGCTAACGGGCAGAGATCGCCACAGTTCCCCGTGGAAGTGAATCTAATGGGTAGGGATCTCTATAGCTCCCTGTGGAAGTGAAATAAGTATTGCACGTCTCCTCTGCTTTTTGACTACACTCAGAGACTGAAAACAAAAATAGCTGCCATGACCCGCTCCCAGTCCGACACGATGCTGTTCCTCAACATCTCCACAGGATCACATGCAAAGAACATCAGTTTACAGTTCCAGGTAGGTTGAAAAAGAAGAAGAAGAAGAAGAAGATTAGGCCGAAGTGATAGCAAGAAATGTTCGTCTTGCAAGGTATAGTTCAAGCTCTCTGTCGATCTCCCTCATTCACCATCTCATCTGCTTCAGCAAGTTACAGAGCTTCTGTTTTTCTCTCTAACATACAGAAAGAGAGAGAGAGAGAGAGAGAGAGAAGCTATGAAACTGTATGGTATTATCATGCACCTGATGAACAGAGGGTCGCAGATCTAATCCACTTGACCAGATTTGTCTAAGCCTACCCTGTTGCCTAGCCTAGTGAATCAGACGCAAGTCTCCAAAACACAGGAAATAACATATCTGCAAGGCGAAGCACACTAGAGCGTAGATAGACCTAGCTTTTCGGCCTGGTTCCGTTCCGACGGCCTGTTTGTAAAACGAAACGGACGTAAATCGAATTTCTTTGGAGTGAATATACAGCAGTTTTCTGCCAATAGAAAAGCACGTTTAAAAACATAAAAATAAGTTAGCGTGACCTTATAATATGTACACGAACTTTAAAATACGTCGTTTTATAGTAAATAAGTACTGTATATTCTAAATAGGTGCATAATGGAGAAAAGAAAGAGAGGAAGACCAAGGCGAAGATGGCTGCATGGCATCTTTGATGATCTGCGAATGGATGCATCAGCAGAAGGACATCTTGCTTATAACTGAGAGGCCTACAGGAGGGCTGTTAGGGAGGCAAAGTTCCTCAAGGGACATGAAAATGACTGACTGATATTCTAAAAAAAAGTTCTAAATGTACAATAAGAAGTCACTGGAGCGATGGTCAGAAAAATGAATGGTCGAAAATCTGGAATTATCTGGACATTGGAAGTTTGCTATTACAGGAAAGGAAGTGAAGTGTGAGGTTTTTACTGTGGTTCGGGAAGAGAGAGTAAAAGAGAGCTAGGGAACTTTTAAGTGAAGCTTTTTGTGGGGAACTTTTAAGTGAAGCTTTCTTTGGAGAACCGATTAAGTCGTTTCTTGGATCTCACGTTGCCTAGTTTTAGCTACTTCCGGGGCACTGGTCATATCCAGGAATTAATGTGGTTTCTGTTTTTAGAAGCTTCTTTTTTCAAAGAGACGTGTATGGAGTTTCAGATTCTTTCTCTCGTTTTTTTTCTTTCTTTCTTTCTTTCTTTCTTTCTCGTTCTCTCTCTTATTTTTTCTTCTCTCTTTCCCCCTTCCTCTCATTCTCTCTCTTATTTTTTACTCTCTCTTTCTCCCTTCCTCTCATTCTCTCTCTTATTTTTTCCTCTATCTTTCTCCCTTTCCTCTCATTCTCTCTCTTATTTTTTACTCTCTCTTTCTCCCTTCCTCTCATTCTCTCTCTTATTTTTTTCTATCTTTCTCTCTTCCTCTCATTCTCTCTCTTATTTTTTCCTCTCTCTTTCTCCCTTCCTCTCGTTCTCTCTCTCTCGTTTTCTCTCTTTCTCTTTGTTGCCCCGCTCTCTCTTTTTCGTTCCTTCTCTCGCTCTTTCTCTCTCTTTCTTCCTCTCTTTCTGTCTCGTTCTCTCTAGCTCTCTCTTTCTCTTTCCCTCGTTCTTTCAGTCTCTTCTTTCATGCAATCTCAGTCTCGTTTTATCTATCTATCTATCTATCTATCTATCTATCTATCTATCTATCTATCTATCTATCTATCTATCTATCTATCTATCTATCTATCTATCTATCTATCTGTCTTTCTGTCTGTCTGTCTGTCTGTCTGTCTGTCTGTCTGTCTGTCTGTCCCTCCTCCTCCCTCTCATTCGAGTGAAATTTGAGATGCGAAGACTAGAATGTTAGAGAGCTGTGCACTCAATTCTTCACTCTCACGCTCTCTTATTTCTCTCTCTCTCTCTCTCTCTAATAATTCTGCCACGTGATATGTTGATCAGCCTGGTTGAGAATAATATCTGGGAAGGAAAACGTATTTAAGTACGTGTAATAATGAATGCACGAATAAAAGATTATAAGAAACATTTACATATTTATCTTTTTATTGTTCTCTATACGTATATAATACAAATAATATACTTACTGATACTGAAATCATTAGAGTGAAAGTTGGAAGATTAAAGACGGAATATCGTATGGGCAGTGCTGGATTTAAACTTGACGAGGTTCTAAATTATATATAAAACACGGGGCCCCCTTCTTAAAAAGTTACATTAGAAGATATGTGAGGCTCTAAGCTATATACAACACGGGGCCCCCTTCTTAAAAAGTTACATTAGAAGATATGTGAGGCTCTAAGCTATATACAACACAAAGCTCTCATTTTAAAACGTCAAATTAGAAGGTGTGTGATACCACAAGCTATTTGAACACGGAACAAACGTGTTAAAAAGTTACATCAGAAGATGGCCTTAAACTGTTCTCGTCTTTAGCTTATGCATTGCATAAGAGCCACCTTCCTCAATTCTTTTCGTTTGAAGAAAAAGGACTGTTTATTTGCTCTCTCTCTCTCTCTCTCTCTCTCTCTCTTCTTTCTCTCTCTCCCTCTTATGTGAATAGAAGTTGAGAGTTGATGGACAGACTGTCAGACGGGCTGTCGTGCCCATTTTCTTCACCCTCTGTGGTCTCTTCTCTCCTTCTTCCTCTGTCCCACTCTCTCTCTCTCTCCCCCTCACCTCTCCTAGCCCTTTCCTTCCAACTCCATCGCCCCTCAAGTCATAAGACTTCAATCACTCATCACGCTTTTACAAGCTTCAATACACTTATCGTGAGAATGTCCCAGAGAACAATTTGTAGCGAGCGTGAGTTGATGAATTGAGCTTCGGAGCTCACGAGTTTGGAAATGAGGTTCCGAGGTGTATTTGTCACACGGAAGAGGGCCTCAAGGAGATGTTTTTATTAACTTCACGAACATGGCTAGGTCAAGAGGGGTGGACGTCAGGAAGAGAAATGGTGGCAGTTGAGTGAATGGAGCTCAGACATCTGGAGCTCTGATTGTGGCGAATGAACGTGCAGGGCATTTTTTATTAAGTTAAAATGTCTGGACAAGTGAATTCGTTAATTTTTAAGTTGAAAGACAAAATAAGTTGTTTTTTTTTAAATATAACGTCAAGAAGCTCATTGCAGTGGCAGCAACAACCTTCCCAACGTCCTGCAGAAGAAAACATTGAAAGTGGACTCTCTTCGAAGGTATTCAGCCGACAGGGCATAGCAAGACCCTCAGGTGTTGTTTGATCTTAGAGTAAACTTACCTGCTGAAGCTACCTGATATCAGGTTGTTGTTAAATATGTATGTATCTCTCTGAACCTTGAAGTGCCCATGACACATGGGACTTCCACAAGGGTTTTCCACAAACGCCTGTGTTTCGTCTTTTTTCTCCTCTCTTGCCCGGGTGAACCCTCTATTACTTACTTCTCTGTTGTTCTTCTCGATGTCTCATTTTGGTCTACCCTTACTCCTGTTCCCCTGAGGTGTCCATCTTAGTGCTACTTTTTTGTAATGAGTCACCAGACGTCGTATTATATAATGAGACTTTTAAAAAGGAATGTGATTGGACATCCAGTCTCTTTGATCAACCTCGTTTTGCTACTTTTAGTGAATGGTAACTTAATTATGAGGTTGTGTAACAGAAGGAGAACTAGCGGAAACTGGATAGGATAAAAGATGGCGAAGTAAAAGGGAAATTTTAACAAATGTTAAAGAAAATTTCTCTTGGTTAGCTGACCAGAATAGTCTCCCCTCCCAAAGTTCAGTTCAGTATTGTATTGTACTTTACTGTTTCGAACTCAGTTTATAAAAGTACTATGATAGATTAATCTGCAGTCATGTGTCCTGAATGAAATCCTCGGGCACTTGTCGGGCCGTGGGTTAAATAAATCTGACTCACACACTGGCCTTTAATGTATCGTGTGTGTAATAAGTGTTACTGTACTCAGCGACGGCTACACAAGTCTCTACACATAGCAGCAAATATAGCGAGGCTTTTCTACATATAACAGCAATTGTAACGGGACTTTTCTACACATAACAGCAAGTGTAGCGGGGATTTTCTATATATAACAGCAAGTGTAGCGGGAGTTTTCTACACATAACAGCAAGTGTAGCGGGGATTTTCTATATATAACAGCAAGTGTAGCGGGAGTTTTCTACACATAACAGCAAGTGTAGCGGGGATTTTCTATATATAACAGCAAGTGTAGCGGGAGTTTTCTACACATAACTGCAAGTGTAGCGGGGATTTTCTATATATAACAGCAAGTGTAGCGGGAGTTTTCTACACATAACAGCAAGTGTAGCGGGAGTTTTCTACACATAACAGCAAGTGTGACGGGAGTTTTCTACACATAACAGCAAGTGTGACGGGAGTTTTCTACACATAACAGCAAGTGTGACGGGAGTTTTCTACACATAACAGCAAGTGTAGCGGGACTTTTGTACACATAACAGCAAGTGTAGCGGGACTTTTCTATATATAACAGCAAGTGTAGCGGGACTTTTCTATATATAACAGCAAGTGTAGCGGGACTTTTCTATATATAACAGCAAGTGTAGCGGGAGTTTTCTATATATAACAGCAAGTGTAGTGGGACTTTTCTACACATAACAGCAAGTGTAGCGGGAGTTTTCTATATATAACAGCAAGTGTAGCGGGAGTTTTCTATATATAACAGCAAGTGTAGCGGGACTTTTCTATATATAACAGCAAGTGTAGCGGGACTTTTCTATATATAACAGCAAGTGTAGCGGGAGTTTTCTATATATAACAGCAAGTGTAGTGGGACTTTTCTACACATAACAGCAAGTGTAGCGGGAGTTTTCTATATATAACAGCAAGTGTAGCGGGAGTTTTCTATATATAACAGCAAGTGTAGCGGGACTTTTCTATATATAACAGCAAGTGTAGCGGGACTTTTCTATATATAACAGCAAGTGTAGCGGGAGTTTTCTATATATAACAGCAAGTGTAGCGGGAGTTTTCTACACATAACAGCAAGTGTAGCGGGACTTTTCTACACATAACAGCAAGTGTAGCGGGACTTTTCTACACATAACAGCAAGTGTAGCGGGACTTTTCTACACATAACAGCAAGTGTGACGGGACTTTTCTACACATAACAGCAAGTGTGACGGGATTTTGTCGGCCAAATTGTTGATAAATAGATAGATAACGTCAGCTTTTGAACATTTACAATAAAAGAAGGAATACTTCAACCAAAACCAAATAGAACTGCAACCTGTATAGTTTCTTTAATAACTTTATACCCTTCCAATAATACGCTTTCTGTTTCTTTTTTCCTTTTACTCCTCCAATAATATGTTTTCTGTTTTATGTGTTCCTGCTATGCTATTTAACATAGCAAGTTTTTCACCAGCACGCAGTCACGTGGTTAGTCAGTTAGCAAGTTTGACAAGAGAGCACCCATTGCCCAACTTCTCGTACTTATCAGTTAAGTCATTGAGGCTGCTCTGGACGATTTTGCTTTAAAGTTTATTCTGCCAATGCTAATATTTTATAGCTTATTCTGTCATTGCTAATACTTTATAGTTTACTCTGTCATTCCTAATGCTTTATAGTTCATTTTGTCGTTGCTAATGTTTTACTTATACAGTTTATTTTGTCATTACTAATACTTTACTTATATAGCTTGGTATGTCATTGCTAATACTTTACTTACATAGTTTCTTCTGTCATTGCTAATTCTTTTTTTTATATAGTTTAGCCTGTCATTGCTAATGCTTTATAGTTTATTCTGTCATTGCTAATGCTTTATAGTTTATTCTGTCATTGCTAATACTTTACGTATATAGTTTAGTCTGTCATTGTTAATATTTTACTTATATAGTTTCTTCTGTCATTGCTAATTCTTTTCTTATATAGTTTAGTCTGTCAGTGCTAATACTTTATAGTTCATTCTGTCATTGCTAATACTTTACTTGTATAGTTTAGCCTGTCATTGCTAATATTTTATAGTTTATTCTGTCATTGCTAATACTTCATTTACACAGTTTAGTCTGTCACTGCTAATACTTAAATAATTTAGTCTGTCAGACAGGATCGTTGTCCAGATCCTAACTACCGCCAGACACATATGAAAGATTACGAGCTGGGCTGGGGACACTTTGACCTGACGTACTTTAAAAATAAGAGTCAGTGCAAGCTGGGGGTACATTGTAATCAATCTTATCTTTGAAGATAGCAAAGAACGGCTGCTATGATTCTGGGATCTCATATTTTAGAGTGATCCCACTTTTTGTAAGAATATACAACTTTCTTTTTTTTAAAATAGATATGTAGACTAATTTTGTTCTACTTTCGGATACAATTCATTTTTGTTCGTTTATCTTAACAGATACCTGTATGTTCCCACCCCACACTTTGAAACTGTTACGTCTGTCAAGCAAATAACCAGATCTAAATTATGACCTCAATCTCATTAAGTGCCACAAAACGTTGGCGATTATTCTTCTCCATCTTGCACGATCTTTGGTTTTTTTCTTCTCGCCTCAAAGTCCTGCCCCCCTCCCCCACTTCAGTGCTACATGATCTGTCCGTAGAGAAAGTCTTAGCCAACAGATATTTTGTCATCTTCATGGACTATAAAGCGGGATTCATAGTGTATACCGTATATTGTCCACAAAAAAAGGAGACATCTTCCTAGTTCATAAAACGAATTTTTCGTAAATCGATATCCTTTCCGCAATCCAAAATTTATAACTTCGTTAATCGAATCTGGCTCATCACCTCTCGCGCAAGAACGCAATTAGTTCTCCTTAGAGCAGACAGGGAGAAAGAGTAATACCGGGGAGAGTTTGAGAGAAAAATCGATGAACAACGTCAAAGAGGGAGAAGAACCAGTTCTGAATTTCATTACGTAACACAGACGACCTCTAGACGTCCTTCAGTCCACCTTCCTCCAACAGTGGCTTGTCAACTGGTGGAAAATTCTTGCCGGAAAACAGATCAATATTTGCCAGTTTCCGAAAACGAAGAGAAAGAAGAACTGTTAGAGGGAGAGAGAGAGAGAGAGAGAGAGAGAGAGAGAGAGAGAGAGAGTGAGAGAGAGTGAGTTGATCTTTAAAAGGAAGAGTATACGAAGTGAAGAGAGTAGAACTTTTGAAAACTGTGAGACGAAGGAGGGATGAGAAAAGACGAAGCCGGCAAATATGCGAGGGAGTGAAAAGAACTTGAAGGAATAAAGTTAGAACAAAACGAAGAAGATGGGAGAGAGGATGAGAGAGTTGAGAACAGTTCTGAGAGAGGAGGCAAGAACGCTTGAGGAGGGAGGAAATAGAACAGTTGAAGAATAAGATCGGATAATAGCTAGTCAGAGAGATAAACAGACAGACAGACAGACAGACAGACAGACGGACGGAGAGACGGATGGATAGACGGACGTATGTATCTGGGGCTGGATGGATGGGTGATGGATGGATGGGTGGATGGATGGATGGATGGATGGTGGATGGGTGGATGGATGGATGAATGGGTTGGTGGGTGGATGGGTGGATGGGTGGATGGATGGGTGGGTGGATGGATGGATGGATGGATGGATGGATGGATGGATGGATGGATGGATGGACAGAGAGACAGGCAGATAGACAGACAGACATACAGATGATAGATAGATAGATAGATAGATAGATAGATAGATAGATAGATAGATAGATAGATAGATAGATAGATAGATAGATAGATAGATAGATAGATAGATAGATAGATAGACCAGACTCAGAGGGTCAGAACTAAGAGAATACGAGGTAACAATTTACTGGCTGCTGACTACAAATTTCCCTAAGAAATGATTGGCTACACGACGAACGGCCACTGATTGAACTACACGAGATGTGAAAGGAAGAGATCTGGTCTAGTCTGTAATATATACCAGAGTCTGTCATCAGCACTTCCGAGAATAGCAAACTTTACAGAAAACTGTATAGCTTTCCTTTATATCTCACAGAAAATAGGGAATTTCATCAGAACGATGCACTGAAGGCTCTCCATTTGGCCAACTAATAGTGGCCTGAGTAGAGAGATGATTTGAATTCTCCCATCCCATACAGAAGATCGATGGTTCCAATCAAACCCCAGTCAACAAGCTGTAGAAATGGGTACCTGGTTACTTTCTGGCACTGGGTAAGGGAAAGCTGCGAGGCGTTGTGCTTGTCACATACAGTCTTCTGTTGTAATAAAAGACGAAGGAAAAAATATCTGAGACTTTTATAATGGAAACGTAACGAAGCACTCAGCCCGTAAGAAATAAGTCCAGTAGTATTTTCCTGCCCGTAGAGATGTGAATTGTTAGTGCCTTCACACTTACAGGCCACTACAGGTAGGGATGCCAGCACCTGTCCTTGCTGCCTTTGTTTTCTTACGGAAACTACAGTTGCCTATTTTTTTGTAGGCCAGATTGACCCCAGTGCTCTTCAACCAAGAAAAAAAAAAATCCGCCCGGGTGCCAAATCGACCCAGAGACCTTCTGATCAGCAGGCAAGTGCGCTAACCATTATACCATGGCAACATCCACCCGTAAGAAAAGATGGTGACCACTATAGGCAGAGTACACACAGCCATCACAATGTAAGAAGTGCTACATGTAAAACTAAACATTCTTACTCGTGGACGTTTCATTAATTACCTCCCTTACATTGAAACTTCAGTCAGCCGGAATATTGTCCGGAAACCCCCACAAAATCAAGGAAATTGAGGGTCCTCAATACCATAAATCATTTCTCCTATTTTTTTTTTCCTCTTTCAACATTCTGGGAAATAATTCTTTTACAGACGCAAAAAAAAAGGGGGGAGTGAATTTCAAAGATAAATCAAATGACAAATGAGAAATTGAAGACGACATAGAGAAACCGAAAGAGAAAGTTGGGAGAAAAAAAAAGAATTGTGTAAAGAAGAGAAAGTAATGACAGGGGAGAAACGAAATGATAGCTATAAATCTACACAAACCCACGGCTAAAAAGTTGTGATAACAAGTAGTTTAAAAGGTCCAAACCAGTCTACATAGACTGAGGGTCGCCCAATCTCCATTTTTACACAGGCCAAGACGTCTCCTTACCCCCCACCCCCTCTTGGTCCAGAACACATCCTGCAATCCTGCACCTTCTACAGAGATCTAAGTGCCTAAAACCTGCTCCATCCCCCCTCCCCAGGAAAAGAACATGGGTGGAAAATTGTGGGAGCACACATGAATAGCTACTGCTGACGGTAGGACTCCTGGAGGAAATCCATCTGGGTAGAAAAGGGGGGGGGGGTTGGGAATCCCACAGGCCGGGAACATCTTTATTCATTAACGAGCACACAGCTATAACATTTCAGTTTACATTTTATTCACACAAAAAACATACAGGACAAAGAAGAAGGAGGAGAAAGTGAAAGTATTAATTAACGAATATGAAATACCCGTATAATACATAAGAAAGGAGGGGGGAAAAACGTCGCTTGTATAAAGTTGCTTCGACTTTTCTTCCCAAGTCGTAACAAGAAGACAGAGCGCTTCTGAAAGACATTTAGCCCCTCATTTAGTGAATTCTTTTGGTCAAATTTGGCTCCTCTTTCACTTTCCTTCAAGTGTCCATCATACCTATCCTTACTTGCTCAAGACAGAATCGGCTGGGGGAACCTTTGTTGATGCCTTATGCTCCATTGGGAGTGTAGGAGGGGCAGAACAGAACTAGTTACCTCGGTTAGTTGGCAACCCTAAGCCAACTGCATAGCTCGCATGCATCCACCTCAGAGAGTATAAAACAATACTAACATACACACACATTGTTTCTCGTTGGACGAATAAACAGTCTCATTCGCGTTTGAACAATAACATGACTCCTCCGATCCGCTGGCTTAAAAATCCCGACCGATTAAAATTCTATCATGTTTTCTTTATATACTAGACCCAGAGACGGAGCTTTCCCAGAATTGTGCACTTCCGGTACTAGCCAGTCTCTGACCTATTATTTCCTACGCTTAGGGTTGCCAACCAACCTAGGTAACTAGTCCTGTTCTGCCCATCCTGCAGGAGTACAGAGGACTACCGATGATATACATCATATCAATGTGCTGACAATTAAATTGCGATGTTTTATGAATACGCAGCTACACATCATCATCATCATGTGCCGTGCCGACTGGCGTTGGCTATTATGCTTCTCCAGAGTACGCGATCCTTCATGCAGGCCATCAGCTCAGTTGGTGATCTCCTCTCACACCATCCCGTCAGACTGTCCAGTATCATTTCTCTTGGTCTTCCTCTTGATCTTCTTCCTTCTATTTTTCCTGTTGTTATAATATTTTCAATGCCCCCTCTTCTCATTGCATGTCCTATGAAAGTACATTGTCTCTCTCTTATCTTTTTGACAAGGTTTTTTTGTCTCTCCAGCTCTTCTCATACATTCTTCATTAGTTATTTTTGCTGTCCAGAGGATTCGCAACATTCTTCTAATAAACCACATTTCTGCTGCTTCTAATGATTTTTGTGCAGACTTGCCTATTGTCCATGATTCACTTCCATATAACAAGATAGGTTCAATATAGCATTTTAGGACTCGTTTTCTAACATTCACTGATAAGCTACACATAGCTACAGTTTATTCTAACCTCTAATAGGAAATGATATTAATTCTATCCTACCCATGCTGAGGCGTCCGCTCCAATGGTTAATGCTAGGCGTCCAAGATCGTATCTTACTTGGTGCCTGGAAACATGCCAACCCATACATTAAGCTTCTCTCACCATCTCCCTCCGTACACTTCCATGTGAGCTCCACGTGTATCTACATCACGGACAAGGTTGTCCAGAGACATTGACGTGTTTTATGATTCCCCCCAGATAGACTTTACCAATCGATTCAGTCCCGGTTTGGGAGAGTTTTTTTCTTGTGTTTTTTTTTTCGCCCTCTGTCTGAGGAAATGTAAGTTTAATGCCACTGGATAAACTCTCACCGTGGATATAACCATACACCCACAATCCACATGGATGAATTTGTTATATCCAGTTTACCTGCCTCTCTGTGAAATTACTGAGTGAGGCTTGGGTGGCTGAATGGTTGGGCGCTCGCTCTACTAGTCTGGGGGTGGTGGATTCAAGTTCCAGAAGCAGGGATTTTTTTCTGATACACCCACACCATGGAGACCCCGGGTACCCAGCCTCTAAAAATGTGTACAAGAGAAACCCAAGAATATAAAACCCGCCAGGCGAGATACTGACCATATCAGACTTTCAAATGCCGAAAGTCTTGGAAATACGAACCTAACATCGTATCCCCGATATGCCTCAATGGCATGGAAAGTTACTAAACACAAGCAGCCACTGAAGATTAATCTTTCGTGTAGTTAGCCACCAGATGGTTATATCCAGATTCCAGGAAGCTTCGAGTATAACCTTCACTGCTGTTCTTAGCCTTGTAATGTGTGCGTCATGGAGTTCCATGACGCTTACCTCTGACCTCTTCTCATCACCGGTCCTATGCCGCCTCGAAAGAGCCCATTTTGCACTTCCAGTAACTTTTGCCAGCAGTTTTCTCAGAGGAGCCGGCTGGCTGGGCTGATTCCTGTCAGTCTCTTGGCAATTCTTCTCGCTGTTATGGATGTTCTTTCCCTTCTCAAAATATTCTGAGCTATTTAAAACAAAAGTAGGAACAGCTTTTACTATTTAACAAACACGCAGTTGTAACGTTTCGGTCTACACCTTAATCATACAAAAACATGGAGGACAAAGATATATGGAAAGAAGATAAAACATGAATTCACCTGAATGATAACAACGGAACAACAACAAACAAAAAAAGAGTAGAAAAAAAGAAGGAGCACTTAGCTACGTCTTGCTAAAAGCTATGTCCGAGGGTGCGTGTTGTGGAGTATTGCGAATGTTTAAATGAAGACTTGTGAGGTGTGATAGGGTGGTGGAGAAAGCGGATAAGAAGAGAGAGAGAGAGAGAGAGAGAGAGAGAGGGGGGGGGATACAATGGTAATCAAACTGAGAAAAGGGTGGATGGAACAGATGAATGTAGTTAGGATAGAGAGTTTGTAATCTAGTACAGCGAGGGTTATGGAATATAAATTACAGGTCAAGGAAGAGTAGAATTTAAAACATATATATATCTCTCTCTCTGAACCTTAAGTGCCTAGGGCACATGGGGCTTCTGCAAGGGTTTTCCACAAATGCCTGTCCTTCGCCTTTTTTAAAAAACATATATATATATATATACCTATATATATGTATATGTGTGTGTGTGTGGTGTGGTGTGTGTGTGTGTGTGGTGTGATGGGTGGGGTCCATGCCATGATTTTTTTCGGGTACACACCAAAAAGGCCCCGCGGTTGACCCAGACTCTAAAAATTGGTACCAGAGAAATCTGGGAAGATAAAGAGGCCAGGCGTGATACTGATCATATCACACTTTCATGTGCCAAAGGACATGAAAAATACGGGCCTAACACCATATTCCCCAATATGCCTTAATGACATGGGAATGGGGATATCACCTTTTACCACACCAGCCAGCCTGTGATTTCCACACCGATCTATCCTTTGCCCTTTCTATAACATGTGTTTTGGACTGTTCTCTGTGCCATTCTTTTAGTCCGTCAAGTATCTTGCTTCTTTGTCTCCCTCTGGTCCCTTTTTCCCTCCAGTTTTCCTGCTGTCGTTTAATGTTCCAGTTTTTGTCTCTTCTTAAAAACATGTCCTACAAATCTGGACTGTCGTGTTCTGAATTTTGCCATCATTTCTCTATTTTACCCAGTCTCACTTAGAACCTGTTTATTTATTTTCTTGGTTGTCCCTGGTATTCTCATCATTGTTTTTAGTGAGCAACATCTCTGCCTCTTCCAGTAGATTTTGAATGCTATTTGTTATATATATATATATATATATATATATATATATATATATATATATAGAGAGAGAGAAAGAGAGAGAGAGAGAGAGAGAGAGAGAGAGAGAAAGATTAGATTATTAAGTTATCAGTTCAGACAATTAACAATTATTATTATCAACATAAAAAAGAAACGTTAACTTTTTCAGAGAATTATACGATTTTTAAAAGGAAACTACCAAGATTTAGCTGCGGGCTGCAAAACTGTTGCCGTCTGTCAGATATGGCCCGCAGGCCAAGGGTTGCCCATTTGTGGTCTAGACAGTCACAAACAAAACAAGGCTCACTCACGGCCTCTGTTTCATCCTCTTTGAATGCACGTGCCTGCTAACAATACTCCCGTTAACAATACTCCCGCCAACAATATTCCCGCCAACAGACTTTCCTGGCAGTTCAAGGACGTTACATCTGCCTGTTAACCCCTTATTCTGCATCTTGCTGTTCTAAAAATAGGAATGACGAAATTTCCTGCCTTGTTGACTTCAGCTGCAGAAAAAGGAGCTCTCCAGCTTTCCCCCCTCTCCCTCCCCTCCATCCCTCCCATTCCCCCTTCTTCTTCTCTGTCTGCCAGAAATTGATCGTCCAGGCTGAGTTTGCCAGCTATAAACAACACGTCTTGAAAAAAATGTTAACAGAAGACATTAAAAAAACACACACTGTTGTTTGTCGTAGTTGTCATACAACTAACTTATTGTTGTTGTAATTGTACAGTCAACATCTGGCAGAAAATCCTGGTTCCTGTTTTGTTCAACAGTTTACTGGCGAGAACTCTGGAAAGTGACTTTTACGTGATTTTCTAGTTCCTCTTCAAACACTGACAGTCTCAAATGTGGTCTTGTGCGCCTCGTTCTGCATACAGATATTTTCCGTTACCAGCGACAGTTCTTCCCCCCCCCCCCCCACAGCTAGTGTTAGGTACCCGTTTTTACAGGTGGTTTAGAGCTGGACTTGATAGGGACTCACCTCCGAAAGATCATCGTGGGTTCTGATCTCGGCCGTCACATCACCGCTTCCGCTCCTTATTGTTCTAGCCTGGTGAGTGCTACGGAGTGTGTACACCATGTTGAGAATGGAATAATTTTAACAGCTGCATTTGGATACTGGGGGGGGGGGGGTGTGTAGCTGATTCATATCCCAGAATCTTCGGACTACACGAGACCTTACATATGGCCATATTAATTGCAGCCAACACCAGTCCCACAATTATGCCACTTAACAGCCTCTTAGGGAGCAGACCTCAGACGGGCACAGCAACGACCTTTGAGAAAAGCACATTTTTATATAGACTTGTCATCTTTGAGTAGGGCTCCCAAAAAAAAAAATGTAACTTGGCACAGGTCCTACTTGCACCAATGCCATGATATACGAGTACTTCTATTATCGTTTAATCGATATTCTTTCCTTGACACATCGTAATGTACCCGTTTCCATTCTGGCTCTCTTTGTTTGGCACAATGCCGTCTATTGACATCTATTCTCTCTTTGTTTTTTACTTAATCTTTCCAACATTCCTCTATTCTATGGCTCTCTTCAGGATTCTCTTTCTTTAGCCATATCCCCTCTCTATTTTTATGTTTGTACCTCTGTTCCTGCTATGAATATAATATAATGTAAATAGAGATTTGTTTATTTGGACAAATCTATAATCTATTTTAGAGTAATCTCTTAGCCCTTCTCTAAGACCTGCTCGCTAGGTAGGGTAATAAGTGCCGCCTTAACGCATGGGGCCGGGGGCCCCAAGTGCATGGAGCCCAACCAGCCCATGCAAATCTATGAATCCCTAACATTACTTGCACAGATTAGAGAGGGGTGATGGGGGCCTAGTGCATTAATTTGCCCAGGGGCCCCGATGTTGTTAAGACGACCCTGAGGGTAATCACATACAGGATGCTGCTATCGTATTATCAAATACTTAATTTGTAGAGTGTACTGGACACTTAACAAAACAGCCGAGAAACACATAAATGCCTTTGAATGTAAATGCTACAGGAGAGTTCTTCAAATATCATGGACACAAAAAAGAACAAATATATCCATACTACAATAACTTAATATTGAAGAAGGCTGGCTAGTGAAGAGGATTAAAGAGAGAAAACTTAAATATTTTGGACACATTAAACGTCATGATAATTTAGAGAAGACCGTCTTGGAAGGGTACATAATGGGAAAAAGAAAGAGAGGAAGACCAAGGCGAAGATGGCTGCAAGACATCATTGTTGATCTGCAAATAGATGCATCAGCAGCAGGCCATCTCGCTTACAACCGAGAGGCCTACAGAAGAGCTGTTATGGATGCAAAGTTCCGCAAGGGACATGCAAATGACTGACTGACTGACTGAAGCATACGGAATATGTTGGCCAATGAAAATGTTCTTTCAGTCAACGGTGCGGCTGGAGCAGCAGAAGGGGAACTCTTTTCTTCTTCTCTTTCTACTGCTCTTACTCCTCTACTGAACCCTCTTTTCTCTCTCTCTCTCTCTCTCCCCTCCTCCTCCTCCTCTTCCTCCTTCTTCTTCTTCTTCATACTCTCCTCTTCCTCCTTCACTTACTCCTCTTCTTCTTCCTATCCGTCTACTCCTCCTCCTCCTTCTTCGTTTTCTACTTTTGCTTCTCCTTTCTTCTCCTCCTCCATCTAACTTTCTTCTTTCTCTCTCTTCACCCTCCTTCTAATTCTCTTCCTCTTCTCTTTCTCCTCTTCCTCCACCTCTCTTCTTCTTCTTTAAAATAATCCCTTCATGTTTTATTTCATTAAAATGTGGATCCTTCTAAGATATTCATTTCCACATTGCTTCTCCCCCCCCCCCCCCCCATCTCTCTCTCTCTCTCTCTCTCTCTCTTGTACACATACACACACACATTTCTATTGCAACGGCAACATTTTTTAAACAGAGTTGTAAGCTACCATATTTTTCTGAAAGCACGAAATAAATTTATTGCCTACTATATCTGGAAAAAGACCCCTCTCTTTTGAAATGAGAACATTACATGCAGAAATAAACAAGACTTTGCCCATAATGTCAGACCCGCGTCTCAAAATCACACTTTAAACAACCTTCTACATTTGACTAATTTGTTTCGTTTTCTACCGCAATATCTAGTTCATTTTATTTTATTTTTCATCTACTCTGAAAGAACTCTTCTGTGCTGAAAAGTGCACTTTTAATTTCTGGTTTCCCTGGAGACACGGTATTCCATTTCATTTCTGTTTTCGTTTTGTTTTTTAAGATGATTTTCTCTCTTCAATCAATAAATGCTTCTTTTATTTATCCGTTTCTGTGAATCAACATCTACTGCTTCTTCTGTATGTTTGTTTCTACAGATTAACAGCTTTTTTTTTTTAATACGTGACGTGTCCCTTCCATAACGTTGTCCATCTCCGAGTCTCCCTGAAGGAATTACGGTCTTAGGCAAGTTGACCATCGTCTCTCAGTGACATATTCAAACTTTCCGTGATGTCCTGAGTCCATCTGCGGCGTGGTCGTCCCTTTTCTCTTTTGCCGTACACTATGCCTTCTACTACCAACCTCTCCAAACCACTGTGTGGCTGAGTATCTCAGCTTTCTAATCTTTATGGTGTTAACTAGCCAGTTTTCTACGACACCTGATCCCATCAGCATCTCTCTATTTGATTTTCTTTATGTCCATGATATTCTAAGTGCCCTTCTGTGACATTTCATTTCAAATCCTGTTATCCTCTTTTCCCGTGATTTGCTAGGCGTCCATGTTTCGTATCTGTACCATCCCACCGGGAATATGTAAACTCTTAGTAAACTCTTAGCTACTTTTATATGTCTGCCTCTATGAATTAACAGCTTCCTATTTTATATGTTTGCCTCTATAAATTAATAGCAATGTCTGTCTCTGTGAATTAACAGCAATCTTCTTTTTCGATGAAATATCAGCAGTCTTTTTTTTATATGCCTAGCTCCACGAATTAACAGCTGTCTATTTTATATGCCTAGCTCCATGAATTAACAGCTGTCTATTTTATATGCCTAGCTCCATGAATTAACAGCTGTCTATTTTATATGCCTAGCTCCATGAATTAACAGCTGTCTATTTTATATGCCTAGCTCCATGAATTAACAGCTGTCTATTTTATATGTCTGTCTCTATGAATTAACAGCTGTCTATTTTATATGCCTAGCTCCATGAATTAACAGCTGTCTATTTTATATGCCTAGCTCCATGAATTAACAGCTGTCTATTTTATATGCCTAGCTCCATGAATTAACAGCTGTCTATTTTATATGTCTGTCTCTATGAATTAACAGCTGTCTATTTTATATGTCTATCTCTATGAATTAACAGCTGCTTATTTTATATGTCTATCTCTATGAATTAACAGCTGCTTATTTTATATGTCTATCTCTATGAATTAACAGCTGCATATTTTATATGTCTATCTGTATGAATTAAAAGCAGTCTTATTTTAGATGTCTATCTCTATGAATTAACAGCAATCTTATTTTATATGTCTGTCTGTATGAATTAACAGCAATCTTATTTTATATATCTGTCCATGAATTAACAGCAGTCTTATTTTATATGTCTGTCTGTATGAATTAACAACAATCTTATTTTATATATCTTCTCTATGAATTAACAGCAATCTTATTTTATATGTCTGTCTGTATGAATTAACAGCGATCTTATTTTATATGTCTGTCTATATGAATTAACAGCTGCCCATTTTATATGTCTGTCTGTATGAATTAACAACAATCTTATTTTATATGTCTATCTCTATTAATTAACAGCAATCTTATTTTATATATCTATCTCTATGAACTAACAGCTGCCTATTTCATATGTCTGCCTCTAAGAATTAACAGCTCCCCATTTCACATGCCTGCCTCTATGAATTAACAGCTGCCCATTTTATATTTCTGTTTGTATGAATTAACAGCAATCTTATTTTATATGTCTGTCTCTATGAATTAACAGCAATCTTTTTTTTTTTATATGTCTGTCTCTGTGAACTAACAGCAGTTTTCTTCTCTAAGAAATAAAGAAAAAAACTTTTTCACGTTCCTCCGACAAAGGTCATCTGTATGACCTTGGAGATGGCTATCAACAGCGACCTGTCACACACTGAAGCTGATGCGTTTCTGGAGAAGCTGTTCAGACCTTTCTCTCGGCGTGGGGGGGGGGGGGTGAATAAACTCTCACTCCATGTAAGATGTTTACGCCATGAAGATCATCAGCTTCTGCAGTTCCTGTCTGAGCTTTTCTCGGTCGGCGCAAGCTTCAAGAATGATGATCCATTTCCTTCCGTCTTGTACAAGTCTAGACTACAGACGCGTGTGTCCATCGAGATATTTGGGTTGTTTAGGGGTGGTGCAAGCTGATATGTGACATTGTTTGCTTTATGAATTCTGCGTTCCGTTTCTCTGTTTTTCCATCATATGTAAATATGCTTCCTAGATATTTGAATGCAGTAACCTGCTTGAGTTTGGTGTTAATTATATAAATGTTACATTCTCTTGAGGTTTTTTTTTTCTTGTTACTATTGTTTCTGTTTTCTCGATATTTATTTTCTTAATGTATTCTTTCCTGCCTGCCTGCCTGCCTGCCCGTCTGTCTGTCTGCATGCCCGTCTGTCTGTCTGTCTGTCTGTCTGCATGCCCGTCTGTCTGTCTGTCTGTCTGTCTGCATGCCCGTCTGTCTGTCTGTCTGTCTGTCCCAGATTATCCATATTTTTCTGAAATGTCCCAGGTTTTAGAATGTCATTCATATTTCAAGATTGTCATAATGACATACACCCGACTCTCAAATCTTACCTATTAAACTCAGATTTCATTTCTCCTAGCCTGGCTCCTAATTACTTTCAGAACCTGAACTTCCCTGCATTATTTAATATCCATCTCTAATGGCCTGTATGCTGTCTCGTTCTGTTGACCCGCGTCTACATACGTTATGTTACACTGGCAGAAACATACGTGCTAGGCCTGTGAACGTTTCAATTAAACGGGACTAGATTTGTCGGACACCATTTTTAAAGAGATTGTTCATGGGCCAGCATGTCAGCACTATGCTATATTATAGCAGTTCATGAATGTAGAGAGAGAGTGTGGTTCAGTTTTAGAAAAAGATAGAAAGAGTGAGCAGAAACAAGAATGGCAGAAAACAAGATGAGTACATATAAATGAAGACCGTGTAGCAAGCCAATATTTCGGCAAATAAAGCGATTTTTGTTTAAAGGAGCACACACAGAAAGGAGGCTTGGTTAGCTGAGTGGTCAGGAGCTCGGTATACTAATCCGGTGGTACCGGGTTCAAATCCCAGCAGTGGGGATTTTTTTATGGTCATCATCAACATCAGGTGCCGTGCTGACTGGCGTTGGCTATTATGCTTCTCCAGAGTACCCGATCCTTCATGCAGGTCATCAGCTAAGTTGGTGATCTCCTCTCACACCATCCCGTCAGACTGTCCAGTATCATTTCTCTTGGTCTTCCTCTTGATCTTCTTCCTTCTGTTTTTCCTGTTGTTATAATATTTTCAATGCCCCCTCTTCTCATTGCATGTCCTATGAAAGTACATTGTCTCTCTCTTATCTTTTTGACAAGGTTTTTTGTCTCTCCAGCTCTTCTCATACATTCTTCATTAGTTATTTTTGCTGTCCAGGGGATTCGCAACATTCTTCTAATAAACCACATTTCTACTGCTTCCAATGATTTTTGTGCAGACTTGCCTATTGTCCATGATTCACTTCCATATAACAAGATAGTTTCAATATAGCATTTTAGGACTCGTTTTTTAACATTCATTGATAAAGATGTGTTAGCTAATATGTTTCTCATTCTCTTTTTTATGGTACACATCCAAAAAAAAAAAAATCCCTGAGGTCCACCCAACCTCTAAAAATGGGTACCAGATAAGTCTGGGAAGGTAATTGAGACCAGGAAGGATGCTAACCACGTGACACACTTCCATGTGGCGAAGGTCATGGAAATACAGGCCTAACACCGTATCCCAAATGTCTTAATGGCATGGAAACGGGGATTTTACCTTATCTTTACATACAGAAATAACAACAGATTTTTAAAAAGAGCACGAAAAACAGATGAAAAATTAACCACTTAGCCTTTTGGTCTCCTCTTTGTACGACTGCACATTCTAGTCATTGTAGCTTGAAGTTGTTCATCTTCTCCACGTTCGTAAACACTGAAAACGTAAAACATCAAGTTACAATGTTCATGGTTACAATGAAATGTATCAACTTACGCGCAAACCCGGAGATCTACTTCTTCTTCACAGATTTGACTGTGACTGAGTGAAAGCTGTATGATGAAGGGCGGAATGTTAGACGGGCCTGAGTGCCCAATTCTTAACTCTTTAAAAATAACGTATGTTCATTCGTTCGTTCATTTGTTGTTGTTGTTCTTGTTGTTCTTGTTGTTGTTGTTCTTCTACTACTACTACTACTACTACTACTACTACTACTACTACTACTACTACTACTACTACTACTACTACTACTACTACTACTACTTATCTGTCTCCTCGTGCCATTAACGTCGCAGAGAGTTTCCGACATCTGTCCAGAGCAAGATGAAAGGCCTGGTTAGCTGTCATGTCATGTTTCCTCAGTGCGTCCTTCACCCCATCTGTCCCGTTTTTCCGTGTTGGTCCTCGCGTCCCGTATCCAGATGTTTTCCAGTTGCACGCACGTGCCGTCGGTTGCTCTAGATTCCCGGACCACTTAATTCTCTGATTTTCGATGTGGTCCTTGAGATGCCTTGTTGGTGCCCACCATATGCCGGATTATTTCATTTCGCACTTGATCCTTTCTTTGCTTGTTTACCATTTTTCTTAAGCATTTCATCTCGCGAGTTGTTATCTTTCTGTCCTGCTATTTGGTGGGTGCCCATGTTTGGCATTGATAGCACAGATTCGGGGTAAATATTGTTTGAAAGAGTTGGGGAGGGAGGGGGGGGGGAGGGGTTTGTGTGTCCATCGAGATATTTGGATTGTTTAGGATTGGTGCAAGCTGATATGTGACATTGTTTGCTTTATGAATTCGACGTTCGATTTCTCTGTTTTTCTATCATATGTAAATATGCTTCCTAGATATCTGAATCCAGCAACTTGCTTGAGTTTGGTGTTATGTATACAAATGTTACATTCTCTTGAAGTTCTTCTTTTGCTGTTGTTTCTGTTTTCTCGATATTTACTTTTTTTTAAAAAATGTATTCTTTCCAGCTGCTGTCGAGGCTGCTGATATGATTTTGTTGTTCTTCATCATTTTGCTGCACTGAGCTTTGGTCGTCCGCCATATTTCACTAAATAAGATCATGTGCCAGAGCAACTGTAGGTCATGCTGTCCAACACAGAAATGCAACCAGGGTGATTTACCAACCCCACCAACCCCCAGTACCCCCTTCCATGTTTCACTTTCCTCCGCCCCAGCAGTTATTTCGTGTGACTGTGTAATCGGCATTAATGACAGCAGGGCTAATTGTCTGCCTTTTCAACAACAACAAAAATCTCATCATTTTTGGACACGAAATAGCCATTTTTGTTTTTTTTTCTTTCGCAAATCGAAGACAAACTTCTCGTTTGATGGAAAACCCGCGAATCCAAAGAGAACATGATACACGGTACCCGTCACTGGTTCAGTTTCAGAAAAACAAACAAACAAACAACACAGCATGGCTGGCAGCGAACCTTAGTCACTCGCAGTTCACTCCAACTTCCAGCAGCCCCATTCCCCATGGGTTTCGCCTCATCCCTCAGTTATACATCCACAGAAAGGAGAGGTCCGTCATCTGTGTAAAGATAACAGAGTGAGCAGGTGTTTCATTCTGTTTGTCCTTGGGTCTGGAGGGTCGTACATCCTCCTTTAGAGTGCCCTAAACCCGGGTAAACGAGAACGGCCCTTAATGATTTGATATCAGGGGTATGGGGGGAGGGGGAGGGGAGATTCAGAGACAAGCGTTTAATCTTCTTGATAGATTTGTCTTGTCTGGGATTAAACTCTGGGGATTTCTCTTCTCTGAAACCGCAGATAGAAAACTTGGCGTTTTCCTTGTCTTGGTATTATTGCTGTAATGAGATTTATTCAAGGAAACGCTGGCGTTGCTTCAGCTACAGATTTTTAGATCAAAGATGATCATGCTGAGGTGATGGCGCTGTTGTCGGTTTAGGCGAACCATAGCTGGACATGGCATCGGCGTATGGCGAATCACAGCTGGCCGCGACATCAACACATGACGGCCACAGCTGGTCTTATCATCATAGTATAGATAATCACAGATGACTGTGACATCGGGACATGACAAACCACAGCTGGCCATGACATTTGGGGCATAGCTAACCACAGGTCATCATGGTAGAGAATATATGGTCCTTCGGTCTGGCTAATGAAGTGGTTACCGTATAGTTTCTCATGGTGGTGGAGCCTCGTAAGAAACCTCAGTTTATTTGATCAGCTGTCTTTAAGTAAGCCACAATTATCAGTTCCCCACCATACACACTACACGTCCTTCAACTTCGCCATGGCGAATGAAGCTAAGATTAACAGCTATTAGTTTTAGGAAATGAGAATAGAAACTCCAGAATTCAGAATTATGAATTTAGAACGTCCTTTTAATCCTAGATTAATCTTTCTGGAGCTGATACTCCGGATAAGATTACTTGGTCTCATGAGGATTTGACTGGTGACTTTTTGAAGCTCTGTTTCCATTCTCTCTGTTGTCGTTCTCTCTGTTTCCATTCTCTCTGTTGTCGTTCTCTCTGTTTCCATTCTCTCTGTTGTCGTTCTCTCTGTTTCCATTCTCTCTGTTGTCGTTCTCTCTGTTGTCGTTCTCTCTGTTTCCATTCTCTCTGTTGTCGTTCTGTTTCCATTCTGTCTGTTGTCATTCTCTCTGTTGTCGTTCTTTCTGTTTCCATTCTCTCTGTGCCTATTCTCTCTGTTTCCATTATCTCTGTTGTCGTTCTCTCTGTTTCCATTCTCTCTGTGCCTATTCTCCCTGTTTCCGTTCTCTCTGTTGTCGTTCTCTCTGTTTCCATTCTCTCTGTGCCTATTCTCTCTGTGCCTATTCTCTCTGTTTCCATTATCTCTGTTGTCGTTCTCTCTGTTTCCATTCTCTCTGTGCCTATTCTCCGTTTCCATTCTCTCTGCTCATATTCTCTGTATTACAATTCTCTCTGTGCCTATTCTCTGTTTCTATTCTTTCTGTTTCCATTCTATCTGTGCCTATTCCCTCTGTTTCCATGCTCTCTGTGCCTATTCTCTGTTTCTATTCTTTCTGTTTCCATTCTATCTGTGCCTATTCGCTCTACGTTTGTTCTCTCTGTGCTTATTTTCTGTTTCTATTTTCTCTGTTTCCATTCTCTCTGTACCTATTCTCTGTTTCTATTCTCTATGTGCCTATTCTATGTTTCTATTCTCTCTGTTTTCATTCTCTCTGTACCTATTCTCTGTTTCTACTCTCTCTATGCCTATTCTATGTTTCTATTCTCTCTGTTTTCATTCTCTCTCTGCCTATTCTCTGTTTCTATGTTTCCATTCTCCATGTGCCTATTCTATGTTTCTATTCTCTCTGTTTCCATTCTCTCTCTGCCTATTCTCTGTTTCTATTCTCTCTGTTTCCATTCTCTCTCTGCCTATTCTCTGTTTCTATGTTTCCATTTTCCGTGTGCCTATTCTATGTTTCTATTCACTCTGTTTCCATTTTCTCTGTGCCTATTCTCTCTGTTGCCACAAACCTTGGTTAAAGAGCCACATGTACTCTCTAGCTTTCAGCCTATGGCACAAAGTCGTCAAAGCATCCCAAAAAAAAAATTTATGATAAACACAGCCGCCATATTGTTGCTTGGGAAACGACGCCACGACTAATAATTGAACTTACACAGCGGTCGAAAATTCCAAACAGTTAAAATAATGAAACAATCCCAGTCACCTGCACGTTTATTCTGGACGAAACACTTTCTTGACTGAAGCTGGGAAAAGTAGGGTTAGGAAACAGAGGACTATGTTGCTGTTGAGGACCGTCATCACATCTACCAGCTTTAAGTATTGATGATAGGGAGTATCATGTACTCTCTCAGTTATCTTCTCTTTCATGTTTTGTTTTAAAAAAAATGTTCCGGTTATCCATCTCTCTCGTCATCCTCATCCCACCGTCCTAACCTCGTTTCGTAGTTTTGTCAATGTTTCTTCTATTTCCACGTTTCTTTCCTGCTGTTGAGTCTCACCTACATCTCCAATGTGCATGCATGTTATTCAGATTTCTTCCCGTTTTGTACTGATTCTCCATTGGACTCTTCAAACGTTAGAATGTCTTCACTGAGCTTTTACACCGTAATTCATTGTGCTATCTTTTAAATCATCCTAGTTTTCATCAAACAACTTATCGTCATCCACATTTCAAACACGACTTATTTTCACAGTTATCTCCCTCTTCCTCCCGCAGTTATATTCCGTGTTATTTTCACGGTTACTGCCTCTTCTATTTTCACAGTTATCTCCCCGCTTATTTCACATTTTAATTGTCGTTTTACAGTTATTTCCTCTCTTGTAAACCTTTTTTTTTTATCTTATTTTTGTGTCTCGGATCTGCAGCTCTTATTTTACTCCTAGCCTCTTTGTTCCCTGTCTCCTCATTCACATTCTCCTTGCTCCCATTATCTGCCTACATTCTCTGTGTTGCCAAGCATTCTCTTGCCAGTCTATCTGACTCTGTTCTCTCTGCAGACATAATCTCTCTTGCCATTCTTTCTAGTCTCTTTATTCCCATTCTCTCTGTCTCCTTTCTCTTTGTTCCCATTTTCCGTTTTCTTTCTCTCTGTTCCTATTCCGTTTCCTTTCTCTCTGTTCCCATTCTGTTTTCTTTCTCTCTGTTGCCATTCTCTCTGTTGCCCTTCTCTCTGCTGCTCTTCTCTATGCTACTCTTCTCTCTGCTGCTCTTCTCTCTGCTGCTCTTCTCTCTGCTGCTCTTCTCTATGCTGCTCTTCTCTCTGCTGCCTTTCTCTCTGTTGCTCTTCTCTCTGTTGCCATTCTCTCTATTGCCATTCTCTCTGTTGCCCTTATCTCTATTGCCATTCTCTCTATTGCCATTCTATCTGTTGCCATTCTCTCTGTTGCCATTCTCTCTATTGTCATTCTCTCTGCTGCCATTTTCTCTATTGCCATTCTCTCTGTTGCCATTCTCTCTGTTGCCATTCTCTCTATTGCCATTCTCTCTATTGCCATTCTCTCTGTTGCCCTTCTCTCTGCTTCTCTTCTCTCTGTTGTCATTCTCTCTGCTCTCATTCTCTCTTCTCTCATTCTCTCTGCTTGTCATTCTCTCTTCTCTCATTTTCTCTTCTCTCATTTTCTCTGCTTGTCATTCTCTCTGCTATCATTCTCTCTTCTCTCATTCCCTCTGCTTGTCATTCTCTCTGCTCTCATTTTCTCTTCTCTCATTCTCTCTGTTCTCATTTTCTCTTCTCTCATTCTCTCTTCTCTCATTCTCTCTGCTCTCATTCTCTCTTCTCTCATTCTCTTTTCTCTCATTCTCTTTTCTCTCATTCCCTCTGCTTGTCATTCTCTCTGCTCTCATTCTCTCTACTTGTCATTCTCTCTGCTCTCATTTTCTCTTCTCTCATTTTCTCTGTTCTCATTCTCTCTGCTCTCATTTTTTCTTCTCTCATTCTCTCTGCTCTCATTCTCTCTGCTCTCATTCTCTCTGCTCTCATTTTCTCTGCTCTCATTCTCTCTGCTCTCATTTTCTCTGCTCTCGTTCTCTCTGCTCTCATTTTCTCTTCTCTCATTCTCTCTGCTCTCATTTTCTCTGCTCTCATTCTCTCTGCTCTCATTTTCTCTTCTCTCATTCCCTCTGCTTGTCATTCTCTCTGCTCTCATTCTCTCTGCTCTCATTCTCTCTGCTCTCATTCTCTCTGCTCTCATTTTCTCTGTTCTCATTCTCTCTGCTCTCATTTTCTCTTCTCTCATTCTCGCAGCTCTCATTCTCTCTGCTCTCATTCTCTCTGCTCTCATTTTCTCTGCTCTCATTCTCTCTGTTCTCATTTTCTCTTCTCCCATTCTCTCTGCTCTCATTTTCTCTGCTCTTATTTTCTCTGCTCTCATTTTCTCTTCTCTCATTCCCTCTGCTTGTCATTCTCTCTGCTCTCATTCTCTCTGCTCTCATTCTCTCTGCTCTCATTTTCTCTTCTCTCATTCTCTCTGCTCTCATTCTCTCTTCTGTCATTCTCTCTGCTCTCATTCTCTCTGCTCTTATTTTCTCTGCTCTCATTCTCTCTGCTCTCATTCTCTCTGCTCTCATTCTCTTTGCTCTCATTTTCTCTGCTCTCATTTTCTCTGCTCTCATTTTCTCTGCTCTCATTCTCTCTGCTCTCATTTTCTCTGCTCTCATTCTCTCTGCTCTCATTCTCTCTTCTGTCATTCTCTCTGCTCTCATTCTCTCTGCTCTTATTTTCTCTGCTCTCATTCTCTCTGCTCTCATTCTCTCTACTCTCATTCTCTCTGCTCTCATTCTCTCTGCTCTTATTTTCTCTGCTCTCATTCTCTCTGCTCTCATTCTCTCTGCTCTCATTCTCTCTGCTCTCATTTTCTCTGCTCTCATTCTCTCTGCTCTCATTTTCCTCTTCTCTCATTCTCTCTGCTCTCATTTTCTCTTCTCTCATTCCCTCTGCTTGTCATTCTCTCTGCTCTCATTCTCTCTGCTCTCATCTCTCTCTCTCTCATTCTCTCTGCTCTCATTTTCTCTGTTCTCATTCTCTCTGCTCTCATTTTCTCTTCTCTCATTCTCGCAGCTCTCATTCTCTCTGCTCTCATTCTCTCTTCTCTCTCATTTTCTCTGCTCTCTCATTCTCTCTGTTCTCATTTTCTCTTCTCCCATTCTCTCTGCTCTCATTTTCTCTGCTCTTATTTTCTCTGCTCTCATTTTCTCTTCTCTCATTCCCTCTGCTTGTCATTCTCTCTGCTCTCATTCTCTCTGCTCTCATTCTCTCTGCTCTCATTTTCTCTTCTCTCATTCTCTCTGCTCTCATTCTCTCTTCTGTCATTCTCTCTGCTCTCATTCTCTCTGCTCTTATTTTCTCTGCTCTCATTCTCTCTGCTCTCATTCTCTCTGCTCTCATTCTCTTTGCTCTCATTTTCTCTGCTCTCATTTTCTCTGCTCTCATTTTCTCTGCTCTCATTCTCTCTGCTCTCATTTTCTCTGCTCTCATTCTCTCTGCTCTCATTCTCTCTTCTGTCATTCTCTCTGCTCTCATTCTCTCTGCTCTTATTTTCTCTGCTCTCATTCTCTCTGCTCTCATTCTCTCTACTCTCATTCTCTCTGCTCTCATTCTCTCTGCTCTTATTTTCTCTGCTCTCATTCTCTCTGCTCTCATTCTCTCTGCTCTCATTCTCTCTGCTCTCATTCTCTTTATTGCCCTTCTCTCTTTTCCCCACTTTCTGCTTTCTCCTCCATAATCGCCACCATCTTTTACTTTCTCTTTCTTGTAGTATTAAAACCTCCTTTATCTACTCCCCGCTCCCACTTCCAGTTCTCCACTCTATCTCCCTTCTTCATTCTCCCTACAACCTAGCCCCCTCCATCTCTCACCACTAACTCCTGGCTCACAAAACTTAAACTTACCACTCTACCCAAGCTCCCAACATGCCCGCTCCAATCCCTCTCACCTGTAACTCCCACTCAACCCAACTTTCCAAAAGGACCTCCCTCTCAACAAACAATGAACGCGTCTACTACAAGCGCCAAACAGTCTTAAATACAGAAACATCCATAAATATTTACAAACCATCAATCCACTAAATATTTCTTTTCAAAAACTGATAAAAAAAAAACTAACGAAATTACGTATGCATATTGTATCACGTAACATCCCAGCGAACGCCTGGTCTGTATATTGTCAAAGTAGATATATATTACAGATAACCTCATTGATACAACCTTCCATAATCCGCAGAGGAATTTCCTATGTAACTTTCACTGCACAAGGTCCGGAGTACTGGTGTTTTGGTGTTCTGATGCCTCCACGGTGGTCTGTGCGCGTTTATATAATCAGTTGTGATCATGATGAGTTCTTCATTTGCTGGAAGTTGACGGGGGGTGGGGGGTGGGGTAATTTTATCCTGTCCGCGGTGGTCCAAAGTGTTTTACTGAATTGATGACGGCCCTCTGTGTCCATGATGGCCCTCTGTGTCCATGATAGATTGTGTAAGCCCAATAATGGTGATCTGTGTTTATGTCTAGGATGGATTGTGTAAGCCCCCGATGGTCTGTATGTTGTCCATGCTGATTTGTGTGTGTGTGTGTGTGTGTCCATAATGGTCTGTGCTTTATGATGATCTGTAATGTTATCAGTGTTAATATGCGTGTGTGTCTATGATAACATGTGTGTGTGTCTATGATAACATGTGTGTGTGTATGATGACCCGTGTGTGTCTATGATGTTTAACAGCTCTTCTCTCTACTACTGTAGTGTAATGTGCCAAGGTGAGAAAGGCCGCTGGTCTCAAACAAACATCGCTGACAGCACTTACACTTAATCATCTGACAGTTTGTACAGATTCCAACATCACCTGCAAAGACACCAGGTTCTGACCGCAGTACCACATGTAGTGGCATCAACACGTCTGCTATGACTCACCTCTAGTTTAATGGCGGAACATAATAATGACTTATCAGATGATGGCACATAATGATACTAGCTTCGTATATAACTCAAACTACTTGTGGGACCATAACAAACATCAAAACTGGCTGCGAGTAAGAACAGTAAACTGGTTACACCACCAACAGCAGAAAATTAAACACGCCTCTCTCTCTAAAATAGTTCTAACTGAATAACTTCCTCTGATGATCTGAAGTAGTTGTATTGTTGTTCCCCTCTCTACAGTAGAGAGTTTCCTGCATATATATATATATATATATATATATATATATATATATATAATATATATATATATATATATACACACACTAGCTGAGTACTCGACGTTGTCCGGGTATTTATTTATACCAATCACGAAAGTTCTGTTCATTTCCACAGCCTTCCAGACGGTTCTACAGAGTCTAGACGGTTTGATTATAAACAACATTTTTAGTTTCACCTTCAGGAGCAAGAAGAAGTAAATTCTTGGATGAACCCACATTTGAGCAAGGAACATAGAGTTTCCGTGGGAGGAACATGGCGATCTCAAATCTGTCCCTATTTCTCTCTCTGTCCCTATTTCTCTTCCTCTCTCTCCCTCTCTCTCTCTCTTTCCTTCTCTCCCCCCTCTATCTTCCTTGAGCAAGCAACGTAAAGTTGTCCGTGGAAGGAACATGGGGATCTCAAAACTATCTCTTTCCCTCTCTCTCTGTCCCTCTCTCTCTCCCTCTTTATCTATCTCTCCCTCTCTCTTCCTCTCTCTTCTTCTCTCTCCTCCTCTCTCCCTCTCTATCTCTCTCTCCTTCTCTCCCCTTCTCTTCCTCCTTTGAGCAAGCAACATAAAGTTGTCCGTGGAAGAAACATGATGATCTCAAAACTTTCTCGTTCCCCCTCTCTCCCTCTTTATCTATCTCTTTCTCTCTCGCCCCCTTTCTCCTTCTCTCTCTCTCTCTCTCTCTCTCTCTCTCTTGAGCAAGCAACATAAGTTTCCATGGGAGAAACATGGCGATCTCAAATCTCTCTCTCTCCCTCTCTGTCCTTATCTCTCTCCTTCTTTCTCTCCCACTCTCTCTTGCTCTCTCCCTCACTCTCTCTCTCCGTCTCTATCTCTCTCCCTACCTATCCCTCTCTCTCCCCCTCCCTCTTTCTTCCTCCCTCTTTCTCCTCTCTCCCTCTCCCTCCCTCCTTCCCTCCCTAAATACTAGAATTAACGGTTTTAACCTGATCCGACGTGACCCAATTAGAATTCTAGAAACAGGTCTAGTAATGTATGTCTCCACAACTATCCAGTTTAGTCGTAGAGAAGACCTAGAATCATCAGAGGTAGAGTGTATTTGGGTGGAAGTTAAATTGCCAAACCAGAGTTAAATTGCCAAACCAGAGTTCATTAGTTATTGGACTTTGGTCCCTGTGGTATGATCACTTCGCGACTTTGATGGATGAGGTTTCAACCTTTAAGTTCAAAGATATTATCATTCTTGGGGATTTCAACATAGATCTAACACGGTCAAATCCACCTCGGAGCAATATTATATTATCCTACAATTTTTGCCAAATTGTCACCAAACCTACTAGAGTAACAGAAGTATCATCCATATTATTAGATCATATATTTCTCTCATTCTCTCTGCTTCCCTTCTCTCTGCTCTCATTTTCTCGAAAGCCCACCCGAATGATATCACTGAGTGTAACATCCCTCATACTTCGTTAAATGATCATTATCCAGTCTGCTGTACATGGACAAAAAAATAGGTATAAACTTCCTAAACACAATCACACCAGTACGAAATTTAGAAGCTTCAGAAAACTTCTTATCTTATCTTATATCTTATATCCTTCCCGTGCCGTTAGACGTCACATAGGGCTCGCAAAGTAGTTCGCCAATTTTTCCTGTCTTCGGCGAGTCTTTCAACCTCATCAAAGGATTTTATGCCTGTTAACTTGGCCTCTCTTAATAATGTTCTCTTCACAGTTTCACGCGGTCTGCCCCTTTTTCTTCGGCCTGTTGTGTTCCACTTGATAGCTTGTTTTGGGATTATTCCTTAATGATTTGCAAGAATCTTCACTTACACACGTGTACCAAATAACTGACCCTGATGAAGCAATAGAATATTGGCTAAAGATCTTCAGAGATATATTAGACAAGCATGTCCTCATGAAAGAGGTGAGAGTAAAACACCAGACGAAGTCACCTTGGATAACACCTGAAATACTACAATCCATAGGAGAACGTGACCGGGAGCACAAAATCAAGGACTTTATGACCTACCGTTCACTCAGAAACGAATTTCAATACCTAATAAGACAAAAAAATTACTCCAGGAATCTAGTACAGAATAAATCAGACAGTAAATCAATTTGGAAAGCCATAAATATCCTATCAAATAAAAGAAAGGAATTTGATTTTCAAGCTATCAATCGTGCACACACTAATGCAAATATCAGTACACATTTCAGAGGAGAAATCTACGTTCTTAAATCATCAATATCATCTCCTGTAAGCGACTTATATGAACTACAAACATTCCTGGACAGCAAATGTACTGATTTTAAACAGCTACACATTCCATTCTTAACAGTCAGTGAAGTTCACAGTTATCTCTTAACCTTAAAAAAACAACAATACAGCTGGGCTTGATGATATTAGTTGTAAGATCTTACGTTATGCCTCAGCTGTCATTTCACATACACTAACATGCATTTACAATCAGTGCATTGTAAAATGTTATTTCCCCGAGGGTTTTAAAATTGCTAAGGTGTATCCTCTCTTTAAATCTGGCTCATCCAACAATCTTACCAACTATAGACCAATATCAATATTATTATCATTATCAAAACCACTCGAAAAACACATACACAAAATAACCCTACGACACATGCAAGAGAACAATTTACTCATAGACAATCAGTCAGGCTTTAGACCCAATCATTCCTGCCACACAGCTCTTACCAAAATGACAGAAAACTGGTTATTAAACATAAATGATGACAGACTATGTGGTGCCATCTTTGTCGACTTTAAAAAGGCAATTGATATGACTGACCACGATAATCTTGTAAGAAAAATAAAGACTTATAAATTGCACCCTGACCTAATAAAATTAATTGCATCATTTCTTTCAGACAGACAACAGGTAGTATTCTTCAACAATTCTCTATCAAATTCTGCTATAGTTGACACTGGTGTTCCTCATGGTTCTATTCTAGGCCCGTTATCTTTGCTATCTTCTTCTTCTTCTTCTTCGGTGAGAAAGTCCAACCCTAGACGAAACTGGTGCAATGAAAACCACGGTGTCACGCAATCCCGCTTCCGAGACCCACCAAGAATACAGGCTAAAGCACTGTGATACTCTGAACCCCCTTTAAAACAAAATCAATGCTCATAACAACAAGACAGAAACTACAAAACGCAACAAAAACAACACTTCGGCTCAGCACGGAAACATCACAGATAGAAAACGTTAGCGAGCACAAAACACTAGGTCTTATTATTGACCAACATCTGACCTGGAACTCTCATGTGCAATGTCTAACAAAACTCATCGCACAAAAAGTACCAGTTAGCCAAAATTAAGCACTTCCTCGATCAAGACACAAGGAAGACATACTACATATCACATATACAAACACATTTAGACTATTGCTCAACAATCTACTATTGCTCAACAATCTGGGAATGTTGCTCAGTGTCAAATACAAAGAGGCTTTGCTCACTCCAAAAGCGAGCAGTAAAGCTTATTAATGACAAAGATCAAGCACAAACAACTACCCAGCACAAACAAATCAAAATACTGCCTCTTAAGAACAGGTTACAACAAACCCAAGTAAGTACATCAGATTTGTACACGGCATGCCCACTTTATCTGTGGAACCTGTTTAGCCCAAAGGGCTACTCAATTCAAATGTAATATCCACCCTCATTTATGCATGCGAAAGCTGGAAAACAACTAAAGAAATAGACAAGAAATTAGACTCTTTTGAAAACAAATGCCTGAGAAAAATACTCGGCATCAAGTGGAACGAATTCAAGAACAATGCAGAGATAAGACAGATGACTGAACAACAACTAGTCTCATGGGTAATCAGGAAAAGGAGACGAACGTTTATTGGTCACATGATGAAAAGAAACAGTCAGAAAATCCCAAAACAAGCTATGAAGTGGAACACAACAGGCCAAAGAAAAAGAGGCAGACCAAGTGAAACGCTAAAGAGGACATTGTTAAGATAGGTCAAATTAATAGGCATAAAATCCCTTGATGAGGTTGAAAGGCTCCCCGAAGACAGAAAAAATTGGCGAACTACCTTGCAAGCCCTATGAGACGTTTAACGGCACGGGAAAGATATAAGATATAAGAAAGGGCAGCCAACGCTTGAACAACATATGTCTTCCAAAACCTAGACTTGATCTTTACAAAAAAGCTTTAGTTATTCTCCTGCTCATCTTTGGAATACCCTCCCATCCTGTATAAAAAAATATAAATAAGACTCCTTCCTACAACTACACACTTTCACAATACCTATTTGATGTCGACTACATGCCTCAATGTATTATAAAACTTAAAAGTTATTTTAGACTTCTCTTACAGACACCGAATACAGTTAATTATTTATTCTGAATAGTCCCGAAATTTTTGTTTATTTGATAGTCATTTAAATATTATGTAGTTTTAATTTTGTACTTAGTGAATGGATAAGCGCGAAACGTAAATGTTATATTTTATGTCCCTCAGCTTCAATGTTAATTGTGTTTGTTACATGAAGAGCATATTTACAGAATGTCTGGAATAGAATGAAAGATGTATGATAAAGAGCAGAATATCAGACGGGCCTGCGTGCCCAATTCTTAACCCTTTTGAGATAAAGATTAATCAGTGAATCAATCTCTCCCTCCCCCCCTCTCTCTCCCCCCCCCCTCTCTCCATAATTTGAAAAAAATAAGAAAACAGCACACTATCACAGAGCAATGAAATCTACTTTAGAATACCATAAACAGCTAATATAAACATAAGGAGAAAACAAAGTTAAAATTTATTTTTACAAATATAATTAAAACAAAAAAGAGACCATCAACTAAAAGAGCGACATGACACTGTCACATTCCCTGACAGATGATAAACTGGAAGACTTGGCGAATTAGCTTACCTTATATACGACCATCTGAGATTCGGGTGGGTGCTGGAAGTTTCTCGAACATCATGAGTCCAAGGCTGCACTCATAACCACAACCTTCTAGAAGATTCCCACCCCCACCCCTAGCCCCCACTCCCCACTCCTTTCCGCCCCCCCCCCGGTGTGGTTGGTAGCTGATCAACCACTGTATGGGCGCTCTATATTTATGAAATAAATACTCTGACCATTTTCTAAATGACGCTGAGGTGAACAACAGTAGGGTGCCTTTCGTGAATCAGAAACCTGCTCAGTGTATCATGTTACTCGTTACCATGCCAACGGTTCGATATCTCAGCAGATATAACGTCATCGATTTGTATGCACTGACCTTTGTCCGTCACGGCCAACAATCCACAGCAGGCATAAATATCACGGGAGTTACTTCCCGTAGTTCAGTGGGGGTATTGTTTGCATCGCTGGGTTTCGATCCCATCCCAAACACCCAGGCCCCCTTAGGGGTCATAGGGATGATCTAACGCACGCTGTGTAGTTTCCAGACTGTAAGTCATATGTGTGCCAAGTTTGGTTCAAATTGCTCCAGGCGTTCCAGCGTGATGCTCTAACATACATACATACATACATACATACATACACCATATATATATATATATATATATGATAATTATTGTCTGAATGTGGTCATCGTCTGTTTGTAATACTCATTGTCTGTCTGTGATGATCATTATGTTCCGAACTATTCTACACAGATATTTATAAGCGCTTTAATCTCTTTCCGTAAAGGAAAATCTCTTCACGGCGTACTCACTCTGTAGCGCCGGCCAGAATCGTAACGAAAGAAATATAACGGACAGGATTCGACCCAAGCCCTTTCAGTGTGAGACCGACCGGAACACCGCGGCCTTCCGATTCGGACAGTTCGGCTATTCGGTTTCTGGATTATTCCGCGATAGAATGGAATGTTGAGAGATGCAGACTACATTTTAAGGGAAGAACTAGTAGTAGGAAGTTACGTAAACAATATAGACAAAGGATCTATTCCTTACAGTAGAAGGGCCATTACTATTATGAGGGCCTTATAAAAAGCGGCTGGTCTTAAATGATTGATGAGTGAGGCAGGGGGTATACCTGAAAGGAGGGAGAGAGCAGAGAAAGGAAGAAGCATTATGGGAGACTGAGAGGCAGAGTGGAGGAAGAGAAAGAGAAAGTGTGGGGAGGGTGGTGAGTATGAGAGAGAGAAAGAGAAAGGGAAAAAAGAAGAGCGAGGGAAGGGAGGAGGGGTTGGTTAAGAGAAGAAGAAAGGGAGTGATGGAGTGAAAGAAAGAAAAGTTGAAGTCGAGGTCAAAAAAGGAAGAAAAGAGAAGACACAGAGAAGAGTGGAGAAGAAGGAACATGAGAGACAAAAGAGATGAAAAATGGAGGGGAAATGAGAGAAACTGGGAGTGAGGGATGAGAGAAAGGTGAGGAAAAAATGAAGAGAGAGAGAGAGAGAGAGAGATGGATAGAGGAGAGGAAGATGATACAGGGAGATTCGGATAGAAGAGAGATGAATGAGAGACAAGAAAGAAGGCAAGGATACGCGGTGAATGTACATGTACAATTCTGTGCCTGTACACGCAAACAAGTAAGAAATCACAGGGTTAAAGCCAAGACAAGCAAATTGGCTGGGCTGTACGGTCAACCCAAACAGTGATATATTAGTTTCTGTCTCTCTCTACGTGGGACTCCAGTCCCAGATGATGGCGGTAACTTCGGTCAGACTAGTGGCTCTAGCAGTTGCTAGCGGGAACTAGAATTACTGATCACAGGCAAGAAAGTCATCAAATCCCTGGGGAACTAATAATAATGTTGGCCAGATCCACGCTAGAACTGTCCTCATCCCAGGTCTTGGATGGAGTAAAATATCGTTTGTTCAATAATGGCGCTGGCTGATGGCCAGGTTTTTGCATATCATGCTGGCGGTTATGGTAATGCTGCCACAAGAAACTGTCAAGTACTTCTGTTCTGTTTATTATGTATAAATATTTCCGTTCTTGTGGGCTTGTGTGTCTAAAAACAGGGCTTCACAGATTATGGAGGCGTTTGCTTCTGAAATAACTAAAAAGTTCTCCTTTCTTTGATTGTCAAAACCACCTGGAAAGAACTGGAAGATTAGTTTTTAACTTTCAACCTACCTGGACAGTTTAAACGGCTTTTATTATTAAAAAATAAAAAAAGATAAACCAGTGGTGGTTTTGTTCCGTGGCTCGGTGTTAGTTCGTAACTTTAAATTACTTTATATGCTAACAGTAGTCCCACAAATATTATAGACAAAAAAGAACAAATATATCTTTGCTACAAGAATTCAACCTGCGTGAAGGTTGGTTAGTAAAGAAAATTAAACAGAGAAAAACTTTAGTATTCTGGGCATATTAAACGTCATGAGGATTTAGAGAAGACGGTCTTGGAAGGATACATAATGGCAAAAAGAAAGAGAGGAAGACCAAGACGAAGATGGCAATAAGACACTGATGATGAATTGTCTAGGAAGGGTACATAATGGCAAAAAGAAAGAGAGGAAGACCAAGGAGAAGACGGCAATAAGACATTGATGATGAATTGTGAATGAATGTACCAGCAGCAGGGCATCTTGCTTACAACAGAGAGGCCTTCAAGGGAGCAGTTAGGGCGGAAAAGTTCAGTAAGGACATGCTAGTGAGCGAATGAATGCTAAAAACTTGCAGAGCTTCATTCTCCAATAAAATATCGTGGTCAAGAGTCTTTGTTGCAAAAATAAAAAAAAAAAATGTTCGATGTCAGACATGTTTGGCAAGTTAACGAATACATATTACATCAGCGACTGCTATTTTTTAAAATCAACTTACGGCACAAGGAACAAGGCAAGAAAGTAACTTAAAAAACAACAGACAGTCTAATTTTTTAAACAAAGATTTTATTATTTGAAACTCAAATCTCTCTCTCTCTCTCTCTCTCTCTCTCTCTCTCTCTGAACTTTAAGTGCCCAAGGCACATGTGACTTCTTCAAGGGTGTTCTACAAATGCCGGTTTTTGGCCTTTTTTTCCGTTCTTGCCCAGGTGAGCACTCTATTGCTCAACATCCTCTCTGTTGTTCTTCTCCATGTCTCTTTTGGTCTACCCTTACTTCTGTTCCCCTGTGGTGTCCACCTTAGTGCCAGTTTTGGTAGTGAGTTGTCAGTTATTTGGAGCACATGTCTCAACCATCGCCAGCGTATTTCCTCAATAATTTCTGTCAGTGACTTCATCTGCATTTCTGCCAACAAGATGTTATTTCTTATGGTGTTTGGCCAAAATAGTTTTCTAATTCTTCGTAAACATTTAGTCTGGAAAGAATTCAACTTGTTATCTATGGTTGTGGTAATCTTCCAGCATTCACTTCCATAGAGTAGTACATTTAGAACATTACTCTTAAATATCCTGAATTTCGTCTTCATGCTTAATGTTTTAAAAAAAATTCCATGTAGTCTGCAGCATTGCAAAAGCCTGGTTTGCTCTATTAAGTCTGCTGTTGATGTCCTCTGTGCTGTCTCCATTTTCTACTACTTTACTTCCAAGATATACAAATTCATTGACCTCCTCCACTAACTTGCTCTCTACTCTGAGTACATTTCTGTTGTTCACACTTTGCTTCATTAACTTTGTCTTTCCTATGTTGATCTTTAGTCCTATGTTGTTTGCATTCTGAATTATCTTGTTTATTTTATCTTGCATATCTTTGTGGCTGCTTGATAACAGACAAATATCGTCCACAAAGTCAAGGTCCTCCAGCACTGTTTCAAGGGTCCATTGTAATCCTCTGCGTTTGTCTGATGTTGCCTCCTTCATTAACCAGTCTACTGCCAAGATAAATAATGTTAGCGATAGTACACATCCCTGCTTCACTCCTATTTGCACACTAAAGCTGCTGGAGGTATGTTCTTCACAGATCACTTTGCACTGAAAATCCTCTTATAGGGCTTTGATGACATTCACTATCTTGTGGTGAAGGCCATGCCATCTTAGAATTTTTTAAAACCAAACAGAAAAGTTTATTTTTAATTTTCACCTCCTGCAGAAACTTCCACCCCACTCCTGCAGACCCTTTGTAGCACAACAGTGTAGCACGGCACGACGCACTTAGCTGAAAATCGCTACTTTACATTCACTAGCTTCACCTTGAATAGATTCTTCTCGATGTATTCATCTTTTTTTTTCTCTCATTTCTGGAAATCTTCTCTTCTTCTTCTTCTTCTTCATCATCATCTTCTTCTTCTTCCTTCTTCTTCTTCCTTCTTCTTCTTCCTTCTTCTTCTTCTTCTTCTCCTTCTTCTTCTTCTTCCTTCTTCTTCTTCTTCCTTCTTCTTCTTCCTTCTTCTTCTTCTTCAGCGTTCAAGTTCATGGTTATGCTAAATCAGAATCTCAGTGGCTAGGATAAAGTCCACAGTCTTCTCCAGGTCTTCCCGGCATCCCCACAGCTTCTGCCTTAGGTCCGAGCCCTGCTGACGTGTCTGGTTAGCGTAGGTCTGTAAAAGATGGGCATTCTTGGAGAACATGTTCTGGAGTCTGTACTTACTCGGGCATTCATCTTTCTGTGTCTTAATTCTCAGACTACCGCGAAGTGTCAACAAATTTTAAAATATAAATAAACAAATCTGGTCATAAAAGATGGGCTGGGATAAAGAAGCCTCGAATCTCCTACCTGTTTATCTATCCCCCGGGTCTGTACTCACCCCGAACCTTTCTACCATTTTCTACATGATGGATATGGCTCAACATCTTCAATGCATCGGCTGCAAGGAGCATTCACGAGTGCAGAATAACAACAACTCAGACTGACCAAGAGAACATATTGGAATCGTATCGACCAGTCTTCTCTAAAAAAAAATATCGACGTGGGCCGTATGGAATTCTTATCCTTGTGAAAAGCAATCTTCGTATATTTGCGCTGTCGTACTTTTGTACGTATCCTGCAACTAAATGGGACAATAAAGGTAGACAGAGACGTACGAGTATATAGACACAGATGTATACAGAAAGAGATGTATATGGACAGAGATATTTTTTTACATAGAAAGAGTGAGAAAAGTGGGCAGGAATGAGCGTGCAGAAAATAAGATGAGCGCATATAAAAGAAATCTCTCTCTCTCTCTTTCTCTTTCTCTTTCTCTCTGAATCTTTAGATCCACAGGGCACCTTCCGGAAGGCTTTTCCGCAAATGGCTATCCTTCGCCTTTTCTTCGGCTCTTGCCCAAGTGAGCCCTCTATTACTCAACTCTCTCTCTCTCTCTCTCTCTCTCTCTCTCTCTCTCTCTGAACTTTAAGTGCCCAAGGCACATGTGACTTCGTCATGGGTGTTCTACAAATGCCGGTTTTGGGCCTTTTTTTCCGTTCTTGCCCAGGTGAGCACTCTATTGCTCAACATCCTCTCTCTTGTTCTTCTCCATGTCTCTTTTGGTCTACCCTTACTTCTGTTCCCCTGTGGTGTCCATCTTAGTGCCAGTTTTGGTAGTGAGTTGTCAGTCATTTGGAGCACATGTCTCAACCATCGCCAGCGTATTTCCTCAATAATTTCTGTCAGTGACTTCATCTGCATTTCTGCCAACAAGATGTTATTTCTTATGGTGTTTGGCCAAAATAGTTTTCTAATTCTTCGTAAACATTTAGTCTGGAAAGAATTCAATTTGTTATCTATGGTTGTGGTAATTTGCCAGCATTCACTTCCATAGAGTAGTACATTTAGAACATTACTCTTAAATATCCTGAATTTCGTCTTCATGCTTAATGTTTTAAAAAAAATTCCATGTAGTCTGCAGCATTGCAAAAGCCTGGTTTGCTCTATTAAGTCTGCTGTTGATGTCCTCTGTGCTGTCTCCATTTTCTACTACTTTACTTCCAAGATATACAAATTCATTGACCTCCTCCACTAACTTGCTATCTACTCTGAGTACATTTCTGTTGTTCACACTTTGCTTCATTAACTTTGTCTTTCCTATGTTGATCTTTAGTCCTATGTTGTTTGCATTCTGAATTATCTTGTTTATTTTATCTTGCATATCTTTGTGGCTGCTTGATAGTAGACAAATATCGTCCACAAAGTCAAGGTCCTCCAGCACTGTGTCAAGGGTCCATTGTAATCCTCTCCGTTTGTCTGATGTTGCCTCCTTCATTAACCAGTCTACTGCCAAGATAAATAATGTTAGCGATAGTATACATCCCTGCTTCACTCCTATTTGCACACTAAAGCTGCTGGATGTATGTTCTCCACAGATCACTTTGCACTGAAAATCCTCCTATAGGGCTTTGATGACATTCACTATCTTGTGGTGAAGGCCATACCATCTTAGAATTTTTTAAAACCAAACAGAAAAGTTTATTTTTAATTTTCGCCTCCTGCAGAAACTTCCACCCCACTCCTGCAGACCCTTTGTAGCACAACAGTGTAGCACGGCACGACGCACTTAGCTGAAAATCGCTACTTTACATTCACTAGCTTCACCTTGAATAGATTCTTCTCGATGTATTCATCTTGTTTTCTCTCATTTCTGGAAATCTTCTCTTCTTCTTCTTCTTCTTCAGCATTCAAGTTCATGGTTATGCTATATCAGAATCTCAGTGGCTAGGATAAAGTCCACAGTCTTCTCCAGGTCTTCCCGGCATCCCCACAGCTTCTGCCTTAGGTCCGAGCCCTGCTGACGTGTCTGGTTAGCGTAGGTCTGTAAAAGATGGGCATTCTTGGAGAACATGTTCTGGAGTCTGTACTTACTCGGGCATTCATCTTTCTGTGTCTTAATTCTCAGACTACCGCGAAGTGTCAACAAATTTTAAAATATAAATAAACAAATCTGGTCATAAAAGATGGGCTGCGATAAAGAAACCTCGAATCTCCTACCTGTTTATCTATCCCCCGGGTCTGTACTCACCCCGAACCTTTCTACCATTTTCTACATGATGGATATGGCTCAACATCTTCAATGCATCGGCTGCAAGGAGCATTCACGAGTGCAGAATAACAACAACTCAGACTGACCAAGAGAACATATTGGAATCGTATCGACCAGTCTTCTCTAAAAAAAAATATCGACGTGGGCCGTATGGAATTCTCATCCTTGTGAAAAGCAATCTTCGTATATTTGCGCTGTCGTACTTTTGTACGTATCCTGCAACTAAATGGGACAATAAAGGTAGACAGAGACGTACGAGTATATAGACACAGATGTATACAGAAAGAGATGTATATGGACAGAGATATTTTTTTTACATAGAAAGAGTGAGAAAAGTGGGCAGGAACGAGCGTGCAGAAAATAAGATGAGCGCATAAAAAAGAAATCTCTCTCTCTCTCTCTCTCTCTCTCTCTCTTTCTCTCTCTCTCTCTCTCTCTCTCTTTCTCTCTCTCTGAATCTTTAGATCCACAGGGCACCTTCCGGAAGGCTTTTCCGCAAATGGCTATCCTTCGCCTTTTCTTCGGCTCTTGCCCAAGTGAGCCCTCTATTACTCAACTCTCTCTCTCTGTCTCTCTCTCTCTCTCTCTCTCTCTCTCTCCCAAGTCTCATTTGATCTCTCTCCTTACTCCTCTCCCTCTGAGGTGTCCCTCTCAGTGCTACTGGTAATGAGTCACCGGTCGTCCCAGGCACGTGCCCAGCCATCTCTTCCTCGGCAATCGAAGTCAACGGCTTCATCTGCATTTCTGCCAGCAAGGCGTTATTTCTTACGGCATCTGGCCATATTTTGTAGGATTCGTCTAATCCTCAGCTTTGTTTTCTATATTTCTGGCGATTTTCCAGTATTCACTTTCGTAGAGTAGCACAATTAGGACATTACTCTTAAATATCCTGATTTTCGCTTCCCTGGTCAGATTTTTAGGATTTCTATATTTTCTGCAGAATGGTGAAAGTCTGGTTTGCTCTAGTTAGGCTTTTGTTGATGTCCTCTTCGTTGCCTCACTCTTCTGCTACTTTACTGCCAAGATATACAAATTCCTTGACCTCTTCTGCTATTTTACTGTTTACTCTTAGTACACTACTGTTGTTCACATTTTGTTAAATGAAAAAAATATACAAAAGTCCAATATTTCGGCAAATGCATTTATCAACGACAATAAACAAAAACAATAGAAAAAAGAACACGAAGAAAGATGGAAAATTAAACACATAGTTCTGTTGCATCCTTCTTATAATTAAAACGGGCACAAAATGTACCTAGGTAGATGTAGGTAAGCACAAAGTAGGAGCAGGCGATTGGCTGAGTAATCAGAGAAACAGACCATAGTAAATGACACATGACGTCATGCACAAAGCAGCAGAAAAAACAGATAACCGTAGTTTGTAAGTCCATGGTATCCAGTGTGTGTGTGTGTGTGCGTGTGTGGGGGGGGGTCATCTGGAGCATGACGTCACGTATCTTTTATCATGGTCTGTTTCTCTAATTTCTCAGACAATCATCTGCGCTTAATTCGTGCTTACCAACACCTGTCTGCGTGTCTTTCTTTCGAGGAAAGATACCAAAGAACTGTGGCGTATTACAGTTCTCTGTTTCCATTCTCTGTGTGCCTATTCTCTATTAATGAGTGGGTAGTTTTCACCTGCTCTTCGTGCTTTTATTTGTTGCATTTTTGTTTGTTTGTTTGTTTGTATGTGGTCCTTGAAAAAAGGTATTTGCCGAAATATTGGACTGTTGTTATGTTCTTCATTCATGCGTGCTAATTTTATTTTATGTCACTGTGGTTTCTGCCCACTTTTCTCATTCTTTCCATCTTTTTTTTTATTAACTGGACCGTACACCTGCGTGTGTCTTTATTACTAGAACGATCTTTACTGCAGTAGCCATTTCTCTTCGAAGAACAATTTTTAAAAATGGAGACTTTATACAGTTAAGAGGTCGCTATTTTTACAAGTTTTAGCCTCCAGAGAAATTGTTAGAACATAAATTCTTATAAGCCCTTTTTATTCACGTGAGACGTGGGCGGGCTGCCATACTTTGCTTCCACTTTGTGACTCCACTCCGAGCGCGAGCTAGAGAGCGAGAGAGAGACCTGGGTATTGCTGACAATCCAGTTTTCATTCGTGAACCGGCGTTTAGAATCCAGGATTCCGGCCATCCGCTTTTCAGAGTTCTCAGCTGGTAGGGGAAAGCTATGTGTTTTAGTGACTATAGCGATGTGTTTGTTTAAGTTATCGATTTTTATAAATATCGTGGGCCAAAATATACACAATAACATCCAGATGTAGAGAAAAGTAACAGAAAATAATATACAAATTACTTTTCGTCCGTCGTATAATCTGAATTTTTTTTCCCCTTCACAAAAAGTCTAAATGCTTAGCTTGTGGCAAGAATTTTTGTTATTATTATTGTTATTTTTTTTTCTGTACGCCTTTGCTTGTATACACATCTTATAGTTTGCTATTTACTCTATTATTTAGATATCCTCTATTAATCTGGGTTCGTTCAAGGGGCGACATTTCATTCAACGGCCGTCAGTTCATTCAACGGCCGTTAGTTCATTCAACGACCGTCAGTTCATTCAACGGCCGTTAGTTCATAAATCAGTCGTAGTAGCGGTTAGTAAATTCAACAGCTGTAGTACCTGCAACAGCCGTAGTATATTCAACACCAGCCAGAATTTCATTCAACAGCCGTAAATTCGCTCAACAGCCGTTGTTACTTCCTTAAACAGCCGTTAATTCATTCAACGGCCGTTCGTTTATAAAGCAATCGTTAGTACATTCCTTGGCCGTTATTACATTCAAAAGCCGTTAATTCAATCAGCGGCCGTCGCTTTCATCAAATGACGTCTCTTCTTAACTGCCATATAAAATGCTAATTATAACAGATTCATCCGTTATCCGTGGTAGTGGACCCGACTGAGAAGCCCGCTTCCTGGAACCTTCCGTCAAAGGAACAAAGGCCATGGTATCCACCATCTGTTGTGATACCGTTACAACACTTAATATTTGCTAGCTTTAGGTGCTGATAACATATGTATAGTTTCCAGGGAGATAACAATAATCTGTTCCTATCCCACGTTGCACTAAAATTCTACAAATAATATAGATGTTTCAGTCATTTCTCTATTGTTTTCATAGATAGTTACACGTGGACCACTTTGTCAAATGCTTTAATAAAATTATTACATTACATTACATTACATCCTTACCGTGCCGTTAAACGTCACATAGGGCCCCCATGGTAGTTCGCCAGGATGTCCTGTCTTCGGCGAGTTTTTCAATCTAATCAAGGGATGTTATGCCCACTGAATAGGCTTCTCTTAACAATGTCCTCTTTAGAGTTTCACGTGGTCGACCTCTTTTTCTTCGGTCTGTTGTGTTCCACTTGATAGCTTGTTTGGGGATCCTCTGATTGTTTCTTCTTATCACATGACCGACATATGTCCATCTTGTTTTTTCTGATCAACCATGAGACAGATTGTTGTTTGCTCATCTGTCTTATCTCTGCGTTGTTCTTCAATTCATTCCATTTTATACCGAGTATTTTCCTTAGGCATTTGTTTTCTAAAGAGTCTAATTTCTTGTCTGTTTCTTTAGTTGTTATCCAGCTTTCACATGCATAAATGAGGGTGGATATTACATTTGAATTGAGTAATCTTAACTTGGTTTTTGTGCTTATAACTTCTGAATGGCATATGTTGTCAAGACTCTTGAAGGTCAATGCTGATTTGGCAAATTAATAAAATGACACTGTAATACATTGTTTCCTTACTTTATTAGTAAGAACCTCTGAGAGAACTTTAGTATTGCTAAATGAAGCATTGCTTTCAAAACTTGGAGGAATAGAGTTCATTAATACTCACCATGTAGTGGTGTCTCAGACATGGCCCTCTGTTTCATCTCTCCTCTTGTCACTCGGTCTCTTGCGTATGGCGTTTCGACCTCGTACTGTGCATATTTTTAGCAGTTAGTTTGCCTGCTATGACCAGCTTTAGCATCCGTTTGAATATAGAAGTATAGACTGTGTGTTATATTTTAAGTATACAGTACTTTAAGATGGTATGAAATGCTTTTAGAGGCTTAGATAAAGAATAAACATTTAGTCCATGCATTTTCTTGTTGTTCAGTTCAAGGGTTTCGGTCATGTGTTCGTTTATCATGAAATCAGGAGCTTAATATAGGCAGATTTGAAGACCTTAACTCTTTTCATTAGCTCCTAAACATATTATTATTGAGATGGTTATAGACAGACATACAGGGAGACAATCAGACAGACAGGCAGAGAGATAGGCAGATAGGAGGTAGGCAAGTTTAGATGGTAGAATGGTAGTCATGGAAGTCGGTAGATAGGTAGATAGTCATGTAAGTAGGTAGATATGTAGGTAATCATGTAAGTGGGTAGATAGGTAGATAGTAGGTAGGTAAGTTTAGATGGTAGAATGATAGGTATGTATGCATGTAAGTAGGTGGATAGGTAGGTACTCATGTAAGTAGGTAGACATGTACGTAGGTAGATTAGGTAGTCATGTAAGTAGGTAGATAGGCTATTGGTGAGTAAATCATTCATGGCTTTTTACCAGGAAAGTAGGTAGGTAGGTATTTGGGTGGGTTGATGGGTAGGCAAGAAGGTAGTTAAGCAAGCTGGTAGGTATATAGATAGGTAGGTTAGGTAGGTAGGTAGGTAGGTAAGTATGTAGGTAGCTGGTAGGTATAATGGATGGATGGATGGATGGATGGGCCCCTCTAAGCTGCGCGGCTGAACACACGCGCGCTCGCGCACACACACACACACACACACACACATTCCCACTGCTACTTTTATTCCTCAGTTTCCTTATGTTATTCTCTACTGCAATAGTTCCCGGCTCCGCTACACAGATCCGTGGTAACACAATAGCCCGACACACCCAGCAAGCAAGCAACCTTATCTGTCTAGTCATAATGGCTGGCTTTTTTTTTTTTTGTCGTGGCAACCTTGTCTAGGTTTCACATCTTGATTAAGGGCAGGAAACAGGTTGGCACAATGGTAGTCTAGAAAAAGCGGGATATTTTCTCCTTCTTTTGAACGCTAAAGAAGTGATTTGACCTTGTTGATGTACATTTATTTAAATTCGGATGTCCCCAGGTGTATTTAGTTACCTGCCAACACCTGTTTCAGGTCTTTAAAATTGTATTATCCAGGCCTGGATTCATTCAGAAAACAGTCGTAATTATATAAAAGGCGTCTGTTACAGACTATGTTACATAATATGTTACAGACTGCGTTACATAATAGGTTGTTGCATAATATGTTACAGACTGCGTTATATAATATGTTACAGACTGTGTTACATGATATGTTACAGACTGTGTTACATGATATGTTACAGACTGTGTTACATAATATGTTACAGACTGTGTTACATGATATGTTACAGACTGTGTTACATAATATGTTAAAGACTGTGTTACATAATATGTTACAGACTGTGTTGCATAATATGTTACAGACTGTGTTACATGATATTTACAGACTGTGTTACATAATATGTTAAAGACTGTGTTACATAATATGTTACAGACTGCGTTGCATAATATGTTAAAGACTGTGTTGCATAATATGTTACAGGCTGTGTTGCATAATATGTTACAGGCTGTGTTGCATAATATGTTAAAGACTGTGTTGCATAATATGTTACAGGCTGTGTTACATGATATGTTACAGACTGTGTTACATGATATGTTACAGACTGTGTTACATGATATGTTACAGACTGCGTTACATGATATGTTACAGACTGCGTTACATGATATGTTACAGACTGTGTTGCGTGATATGTTACATACTGTGTTACATAATATGTTACAGACTGCGTTGCATAATATGTTACAGACTGTGTTGCATAATATGTTACATACTGTGTTACATAATATGTTACAGTCTGTGTTACATGATATGTTACAGACTGTGTTACATGATATGTTACAGACTGTGTTGCATAATATGTTACATACTGTGTTACATAATATGTTACAGTCTGTGTTACAAAGTTCTCGTTTAGTAATGTTTTTTTTTATGAACCAGTTTAGAAATTCTCAAATATTTATGAATTTAATATTCAAATGTTTGCAAGTTGGCCATCTTTGCGATGCTGTTGTTTTGAAATGTTCAAATTCTATAGAACACTTTACGTAAGTTCTTCTGCCGTATCGTGTGGGGTTGTCTTCTGAAACTGCAGGCGGTATTTACAAGCTGGAAGGACAAGTTAAAGGAAACATGATGGTCACTGGAAATTTCGAAGGAGAAAGACAGAGAAGGAGGCCATAGATGAGATTGTCTGAATGGGATGAAAAAAAAAAGCGAGAAGAAAGATGGAAACAACAGATTAGATATAACAACGGCAAATCGAATCCGGCCGGAGGCACTCCAGTCACCCAGGCTGTAGAAATTGGTACCTGACTTTTTCTGGAGTTGGGGAAGGAAAGGCGGCCAGGCGTGATACTGACCACATCACCCTCTAGTGTGCTGACAGGTCAAGGAAAATATGGGCACTAACACCATATCCCTATGTGCCTCTAAGGCATGACAGAATTACATTTACCTTTGCCTACCTAACAGAAAACTTGGGATGCTTGATCTCTTACGACCATCGGAACGGCGTATAGGAAGCCGATGGCGATACTGAGAAGAGAAGAATTAAAGAAAACCAGTCGCTGAAGATGGGAGAAATTGGACATCTGCGACTGATGAACTCTATTCTCTTGCAAGAGCTATACGGTATACAGGTGTTCCTCGACTTATGACTGTTCGATTTACGGTATTTACACCTTACGATGGTGCAATTGCGATCCTTATTCAGCCCCGAGGACAAATTTGTATTCATATTACTTTGTAATTAGTGGTATTTAGTGACTTACAGCAGTTTTGTGTTTATATACCTACTCAGTGACATAATTTATTTATTTACTTATTTATTTGCTTATTTTATTTGCCATATCATATTCATTTTCGACTTACGACCGTTATTTTCGTTATTTTCAGCTTACGATTGGCACATCTGAACGTAACACTATCGTAAATCGAGGTGCATTTGTAGTTATCAAACATAATTCAGAGGCTAGTGCAAAAACAACAACAACAAGCAATGTACTGTTGAAAATTATGTGATATACTACTGCAGTGAAGTAACAAGCCCTCATCGATCGATATGTCACATTAATAATGCGGTCTAATGTGACAGATGTGCTTCGCTTAGAAATAGAACATGAAAGAATGAAAAGTGAAAGCACGCAGCAAATGGCGATTTATTCTCGCGGAAAGGAAAGCAAACCAGAAAATTACCATACTCCGTGGACTGGTCTGGTACCGTGTGAAGAATTCAACAGTTTTTGTGCAGGTTTTAGCCGTACGATGTACACCAGATTTAAAGAGAATGAGGGGTTGATGAAAACCAGTCTGGTGAAGAACTGGCAGAACTTGCCCAAGCATCATCTTGCTGGGCAGCCGCTCTCGTAATCTTACTTATGCTCATTTATATCTTCAGTAGCCTCACGTGGCGAAGGTCTGGGGTTTGATAATCCGGGCGGAGGCGCCCCAGTCACCCAGGCTGCAGAAATGGGTACCTGACTTCTTCTGGAGCTGGGTAAGGAAAAGCCGCCAGGCGTGATGCTGACCACATCACCTTGTGGTGTCCTGATAGGTGAAGAAAAATACAGGCACCAACACTATATCCCCTAGATGCATCCATGGCACAAGGGGCCTACCTTTACCTCATTATACAGGGCTATTCATACTTCCCTGCAACATTTCAAAAATTCACAGCAAATAAACTACGGAACGGATCATGATTATTCTTACGCCGAGAGAGAGAGAGAGAGAGAGAGAGAGAGAGAGAGAGAGAGACAGAGATGGAGAGAGAGAGAGTTTTTTTTTATTTTAAATAAAGCCCGCGCTCAGAGCTCCTATGGTTTGCCGCTAGGAGGCAGCAGTAGAAAATATGGCGTTCAGTAAACGTGAGCAGTCATTTTGTGTTTTGGAATACGCAAGAACCTCGTCTGTTGTGACTGTGCAGCGACGATTTCGAGCGGAGTTCCAGAAGGCAGCGCCTGTTTTCAACAGTATCAAGAAGTGGTATGAGAAATTTCGGAATGAAGGCGGCGGCTTCAGTGGTAAGTTTCTCTAACAAGATTCACAGTTTCTTCTTTTGATCCTGGATGTCCATGCCGAGGAGCTGTGCACAGGCAGCCTTCATCCCGGAATTCGCAAACCACTTCTTGATACTGTTGAAAACAGGCGCTGCCTTCTGGAACTCTGCTCGAAATCGTCGCTGCACAGTCACAACGGACGAGGTTCTTGCGTATTCCAAAACACAAAATGACTGCTCACGTTTACGCTATATTTGCTACTGCGGCCTCCTAGCGGCAAACTATGGGAGCTCTACGCACGAGCTTTATTTAAATAAAACATGAAGACTCTCTCTCTCTCTCTCTCTCTCTCTCTCTCGGCGCAAGAATAATCATGATCCGTATTTGTTGCGAATTTTACAAATGTTTTACGGACTTATGAATAACCCTGTATATTTAACAAACTGGCACGAAACTAATGTTGAATGTTGAGTGCTTAACCAACCGTTGAAACTGAAAGAGCCGAATGTCAGATAAATCAAATTTTTACCCTTTGAAATATTTTCTTACTAAAATGTTTTCCTTGGAAATCGTTTTATTTTAATTAAAATTTATTTTCCCTTGTTTCAACTTTCTTTGCGTGATATGTGGCCCCGTTTCTCTGCTTGCAATACGAGATTTTCAATATTTGATGTAGTAGAGTTGTATGAATGAGAGTCGACGGCAGAATGTATAACACAGTGACCTCAGGAGTCTGCTGGCGGTCGTCATCTCCCACCACTATCTGTACGGCCCACTGAGAAGTAAACAATGTCCTTATTCCAACAACCGGAACAGATCACGTGACCCGTGGATCTGATCAAAAAAGTTTCACGGTTGATGAACAGAAGCGCTGCTCCGCTTCGTTGAACAGGCATGTCTCCGTCTACACCAATGGTTCTCATCTTTATTTTGGCCATAGACCCCCTCCCCCTCCCCCTTTTTTCTGGCTTGAGAACACATGTTGATCCACTCATTAGAAATAAACCAATAAATATAACTCAGATAATGCCTTTTTTTCCCTTTAAATCTTTACTAGAGTCCATCCAAATGCTGGTCTGTGGGTCTCCAGCACCCTTCTGTGGATGCAAGGTTTAGAACCGCTAACCCACACCATCTGCTCTAGTGAACGACCCAGTATTGCTGACAGCAGTTTACACGAAAACACGAGTCTTTTCAGGCAGTGGACAGTCTAAGGAGATGAGATAACTGATATTCTAAAGAGATGATGAAAGAAAATAAATGATATTCTAAGGTTATGAAAGAAGGTAAATGATGTTCTAAGGAGGTTATGAAAGGACATAACTGATATTCTAAGGAGATGATGAAAGGAAATACATGATATTCTAAGGAAGTTATGAAAGGAGGTAAATGATGTTCTAAGGAGAAGATGAAAGGACATAACTGATATTCTAAGGAGATGATGAAAGGTGACACCAATGAGAAAATAAACGAAAACAAAGGATATTGTAAGAATAAAATGAAATAAGACAAACGATAGTCAAATGAGAAGATGAAAAAAAAATAGACAAGGGCGTCGTTTCTCTTATGAGAAGACGAAATAAGAGAAAGGGTACACTAATGAGAAGATGAAAGAAGACGCAGTATACTCTAATGAGAGGGCAAAAGAAGATACATGATACTCTAATGAAAAGGCAAAAGAAGATAAATGATACTCTAATGAGAAGATGAAAGAAGAAAAATGATACTCTAATGACAAGATGAGAGAAAATAATTGACGCTCTAAGAAGAAATAAAATGCATACAATATAAGGATAAAATCCATCCATGTTATTGGTGGAGAAACCAGTTATGGCTTTTCAGTTTTGTTTTTTTTTTCAAGACAGAAATTTAAAATGTTCTCAGTTTTCTACCTTCCGAAGTAGAGTTTGGATTGTTCTCCAGCTGTGGGGCATGCTTTATATATCAGTCCGTTCATTCATTCATTCAGTCCCCACATGTCACTGTGACATGCTTCACCGTAGCGATCACGTTTGCCTCCTCTGTATCTCTAAGGAGACTCTAAGAGAAAAGTTGATAAGATCAAGATTTGAGGGGAGGGGGGAGTGGGAGGGGGAGGGGAAGATGGTTGACAAATCACGTTTTTTCCAAGTGACACGGGAAAAAGTAACGGAGTTCGCTGAACCCTGGACGAGAAACTGTCTAGCCCAACCAGCTCGACCTTTCGAAGGTCACCATCCTTGTGCTAAAAAAACAAACATAAAATTGTGTTACCCCATAAGAATCATGTGAAAGGGAAGCACATGGCAGATGTAAACTAAGATACAAAGATACTTGTAAGGCTTCGATACCAGATTTTCCTATCACCCACAAGGTCTGGGAAGAACATGCGAAAGACCGAGTCACGTGGAGGGGGAGATTCTGCGCAAGGGCACAGCGTCGTCTGAGGAAGAAATGAGGACCAAACTTGAAATTAGAAGATGTAAGCGCAAGGACAGCAAACATAACTAATGAAGAATGTAGGAGAAGAGCTGGAGAGACCAAAAAAACATGTCAAAAAGATAAGAGAGAGACAATGTACTTTCATAGGACATGCAATGAGAAGAGGGGGCATTGAAAATATTATAACAACAGGAAAAATAGAAGGAAGAAGATCAAGAGGAAGACCAAGAGAAATGATTCTGGACAGTCTGACGGGATGGTGTGAGAGGAGATCACCAACTGAGCTGATGGCCTGCATGAAGGATCGGATACTCTGGAGAAGCATAATAGCCAACGCAAGTCGGCACGGCATATGATGATGATGATGATGAAGCGCAAGAGCTTTTAACATAAACATTGCTTGCTGTTAGTGTGGCCAGCATTGCAGATCCAACATTGACACAGTCAGCCATGAGAGTAGCTGTCCAGCAAAGATGCTACTTGGCAACAACCCACAACAATTGATATCTGCCTGTTTCAAAAGCGTCTCTGTACACAAAAAGTGCTAATAATAAAAACAATGACGGGGGGGGGGGGGGGGGGAGGACATGAAAACATCATAACAGTAGGAAAGATAAATGAGAAGAGAGGCAGGGGAAGACAAAGAGAAGGGAAAACGATCATAGGCTGTCTGATTCTATGGCATAACAAAAAGTCACCAACTGAGATGATGAAAAACTATCAAGGATCGAGATCAGCGAAGAAGCATGATCTCCGACGCCTTCCAGCACTGTATCTGATAATGAATCTTATCGGTTGTTTTCCTTTTTCTGGCAATTCTTTCATTTGTCATCCTACTCAGGTATTTCTCTCTCCCCGTTTCCGGTTTTTGAACACGTTACGCGGGTCTGGATTTAAAACTAGATCACGTGTGACCTGTAAAACCTAGCATGCAAGATCATGTCCCTCGCATTCTGGCGTTGGCGGTCATAACTCTCTACAACTTTCTGTTTTGTGTTGTCTCTATGAGTTATTCTGGTGCCGTGTCTACTAGCGTTGGCCGTCATAACTCTCCACAACTCTCTGTTTTGTGTTGTCTCTATGAGTTATTCTGGTGTCATGTCTACTAGCGTTGGCTGTCATAACTACCCACAACTTTCTGTTTTGTGTTGTCTCTATGAGTTATTCTGGTGTACTCTTTCCATGCCATCTTGCTAATCCATCCAGGATTTTTTCTCTTGGTCTACCTCTGCCTATCCAGTAGATAGTCATTTATATATGTATGTAGTTACTTCTGTACTGAGTGAATGGATAAGAGCGAAACGTAAATGTTATATTTTATTTTATGTCTCTCAGCTTCAATGTTAATTATGTTTGTTACATGAACAGCATATTTGTAGAACGTCTGGAATAGAGTGAAAGATGTATGATAAAGGGCAGAATGTCAGACGGGACTGCGTGATCAATTCTTAACCCTTTTGAAATAAAGATCAATCAATCAATCAGTCTTTTCCCTTCTAACTTTCCTGTAGTCACGATGTGGTCCAACCTGCATGTTCTCATGACATGTCCTATAAATTTAGACTGTCTTCTCTCGACTCTTTGTCTTCTCGTATCGGTCTCACTCAAAATCTCTTCATCTGATTGTCGTGCCGTCTATGGTGATCTTAACATTATTCTTGGAAACTACATTTCCTTGACTTCCAGACGTTGCAGTATCTCTTTAGTAATTGTCCAGGCTTCACATGTAGATCAGAACTGGCTCCATGAAATAACGAATCTTTTCCTTACACTCGGCGACAGTGATTTGTTGCACAAAATACTCTTCATCTTTTGGAGTTATTCTGCTCTTTATCTTCGTTAGGCATGTTCTATCTGAGGTCAGGATTGTTCCTAGATGTTTGAACCTGTGTAGCTGCTTTATCATTGTGTGCTATTTTCTGTTATTTTTGCATTTAGGAGTCTCTCTTTTCTTGGAGATGCCCGTAACTTCAGTTTTTGTCTTATTCAAGCTGATTCATTTCCTTTCACTTTCCTTTACCCCTGTATCCAGTAGTTCTCGTAGTTCTTTTTCTCTTCTTGGTGTTAAAATTGTGTCATCTGCATATCGTAAGTTGTGGAAATTATGTTTACCTAAAACTATTCCAGGTTGTTCTTTTATATGTCTCATTGTTTCGTAATCACACACACACACTAAGGTAACTTAGATAATCCCCTTCATACACACTTATATCTGGATATTCGTCATCAGAATATTATATATTTTTCATATAGGACATTCGAGCTCTTTATATATGCAGCCAATCGATTTATGGGCAGAAGAGAAACTATGTACTTGAAACAGATGTCTTGCATACAGCTAGTACACACACACAGCGGCTGTCTGAACTTCACCAGCGCGACCTGAAAGCCTTTCACGGACTAGGTCGGCTGTCTGTTAACTCTGGGTTCCGTTTCTGTCGCTTGTGTGTACCTAACTTTTACCTGCCTGTGTGGTGGGTGGGTGTGTGTGTGTCCCAGGCGTGTTTGTCCCTTTGGACAGTTGAGACTGGAAAAGGAATCCCTGTTCGGGAGTGTTAGTTTAAGTCAAGGGTACGGCAAGTCAGGGAGTCGTTTTGTCTTCGTTCTTAAGCGTGGGACAAGGTTTACGAGCTGGATTTAAAGTTGTGTATGGTTATATGTTGTCTGATATTTCTGGGCGTGTAGTGTGTTCAGACATGTTATCATTCTTCAGGATGTGTTACACTGTGTGATATTTTACCCCGTGTTTTAGACGGTGTGTATACATTCCTTGTCAAGTTTTGAAAACGTGTATACATTCCTTGTCAAGTTTTGAAAATGTGTTTAGTTTCTTTACTATTTGCGCAGTGTTTGTACGCGTGTTACGGGTTTTAACCGTAAGTGTTTGCATACATACTCGCACGATACTATTTAGACGCTGAGTATACATTCTTTATTGTTTCGCTATTTTTTATTTACTGAGTATACATTCTTTATTGTTTCGCTATTTTTTATTTACTGAGTATACATTCTTTATTGTTTCGCTATTTTTTATTTACTGAGTATACATTCTTTATTGTTTCGCTATTTTTTATTTACTGAGTATACATTCTTTATTGTTTCACTATTATACAGTCACTGAGTATACATTTGTTATGTTTCGCTGCTATTTAGACATTGAGTTAGCCAGTCAGTCAGTCAGTCAGTCATTTGCATGTCCCTTGCGGAACTTTGCCTCCCTAACAAGCTCTCCTGTAGGCCTCTCTGTTGTAAGCAAGATGCCCTGCTGCTGATGCGTCCGTTCGCAGATCAACCATGTCCTGCAACCATCTTCGCCTTGGTCTTCCTCTCGTTCTCCTTCCCACTGAGACACTGAGTACACAATCCGTAACAGCTTATAAACAATACACAGTACACAGTTTCTTTACTGTTTCTACAGCAGCACGCAGTTTTCTTCCTTTTACTCACGGGTCCACAGACCAGGCTAACGAAAGCGTTCAGTCGCCTGACACGGGAAGATTTTACATTCAAGACCCTCCCCCCCCCCTTCCTACCCCCACCCCTGGCTGTTGCTCTCCAGTCAATCTGGCCTGTAAAATGGGTTACTTGGCATCCCAGGTTTTGGAGACAACACATAGAGCACATACCTACAGAGTGAGGGTTACCAAAAACACCCACTGCACAACGGCTCTCTATGACTGAAATGATACGAGACAAATCCTGTCCCACTAATGAAGGGCTTGTCCCAGAGCAGGTTGAGGTAGGGGGATAGAAGAAAAAAGGAATAGTTTAGACGGCTATACTTTTCTTTAAAGTGTATAGTTTCCAGGATAATCTGGAAAGCGCAATTAGTTTCCAGCGACCTTACACTTAGAGTACAGGTGAGAGTACAGGCGCACCTTCAGATTTAGGATGACCTACTATTTCTTCACAAGCAAAGAAGAAGATGCCGCCATTATTTGCCTACATGTTTGTTTTAAAGTGTCTAGCGTGTCCACTTTAATCTTTAGTTGAAATATGTCAATTATAATCAGTAAGACCGAGCTGCATCTTAGATTACATATAGTAGATTACAAGATGAAGTCTGAGATGCCTAGTTCCATGTATTTCAGTAAAGTTTATGCTAGTCCTAATGGTCTGGCAAGGGCCTTGAACGTTTGCTTGTTTATCTAATGTTTTGCAAACCCAGAACGGAGAGTGGGCTTCTGGGACGTAGAGTGGGCAGTTTTAGTTGTTTCTTGGCACGTTTCTCCGAGTGAACACAGACGTAATTTTTCTGTTCTTCTTCTTCTTCTGTTGGTTTTGGATGACATTGTTTTTTCTTAGAATTACATATTTTTAAAAATTTATTTTCCGTCTTTCGGTCCATTGTCTTCTTCTTCTTCTACTACTACTACTACTTCTACTACTACTACTACTACTACTACTACTAGTACTGCCGCTGTTGCTACTTCTTCTTCTTCTTCTTCTGCTGCTACTACTACTTCTACTACTACTTCTACTACTACTACTACTACTACTACTACTACTACTACTACTACTACTACTACTGTAACTGCCGCTGTTCCTACTTCTTCTTCTTCTTCCTCTTCTTCTTCTACTACTACTAACTACTACTACTACTACTGCTACTACTAATACTTCTTCTTCTTCTGTGTTCAGGTGTTATGAAGTTTTAAACCAGGAAGTCTAGCTTTCTTTTTTTTTTCCTAACCACAAACTCTGTAGCTGCTATATCAATTGTAGACATCATAGCAACTGCATTAGAATATACCCTATAGCTGCCACATCAAATCTAGATAGCTACTGCATTAGAACACACCCTATAGCTGCCACATCAAATATAGACATCATAGCTACTGCATCAGACCTGGACCTTATAGCTATATCAAATCTTGACCCTAAAGCTACTCCATCAAAAATTTATACCTTATAGCTGTTACATCAAATCTAGACCTCATAGATGCTACAACAAATCTAAACCTAATAAGCTGCTACTAATACTAATAAGCTGCAACATCAAATCGAAACTTCGGATCTGTTACATCAAATCTAGACCTCCTAGATATCATATCAAGTCTAGACCTCGTGGTTACTATATCATTTCTAGCCCTCATAGCTACAACATCACATATATACCTCATAACCACTACATCAAATCTAGATCTTATAGCTGATAAATCAAATCTAGATCTTATAGCTACTACATCAAATTTACACCTCATACCTACTGCTAAAGGCGAAGAATTGGGCGGGGAAAGGGCGGGGAGAAGGCGGGGCTTCAAAAGTTCTGCCCCTCATCTCACGAAGTTCATTCCATTCCAAACATTCTACATCAAATCTAGACTCCAACAACTACTGGATGAAATCCAGCCATTTTTGTGTCAGGTCTAAATCCAAAACCTTCTACGTCTGGCCTAGTCTGTGACAAGGTCTAGTTTCGCAAGCTAGCACATTTTAGACATTCTCCGAACATTGTTTTGAAGCTTATCCTCAAGTCCCGAAAGGACATTTCGTGTGCCTGGGACACCTTTGAAGGTTAAAGTGACCTAGTAACCTCAATGGAACACACAATGCCATTTATGCTTTACGAACACTAACAGAAAGAGCTTTAGAAGTACAGAAAGATCTCTACTTATGCTTCATTGATTACACCAAGGCATTTGACAAGGTGAAACATAATGAAATTATTAAAATGCTTGAAGACATCAATATAGACGGCAAAGACCTGAGGATTGTAAAGCATCTATACTGGCAGCAAGAAGCAGCAGTTCGAGTTGAAAATAGAAATGGAAAATATCAACCTATAAAACAAGGGGTACGGCAAGGATGTGTACTATCTCCAGACCTTTTTTCTCTGTATAGCGAGAATATTCTAAGAACAATCATCACAGAACCAGGCATAAAAATTGGAGGATACAATATTAACAACCTTCGGTATGCTGACGACAAAGTACTGATAGCTGAGAACCAACAAGACCTGCAAAATCTCTTGTATAAAGTCGCCAAAGAAAGTGAACAGAAAGGCCTTACTTTGAACATCAAAAAGACAGAGACTATGGTTATATCTAAGAAACAGAATCCACCAGCATGCAGTATAAAATTAAATTGAACTATTCTAAAGCAGGTGCAGAAATTCAAATACCTTGGAGCAGTAATAACTTCAGATGGGAAATGCACAACAGAAATTAGGAACAGAATAGGCCAAGCAAAGACTGCATTTCAGAGAATGAGAAACATATTAACCAACACATCCTTATCAATGAATGTTAGAAAACAAGTCTTAAAATGCTATATTGAACCTATCTTGTTATATGGAAGTGAATCATGGACAATAGTCAAGTCTGCACAAAAATCATTGGAAGCAGCAGAAATGTAGTTTATTAGAAGAATGTTGCGAATCCTCTGGACAGCAAAAATAATTAATGAAGAATGTATGAGAAGAGCTGGAGAGACAAAAAACCTTGTCAAAAAGATAAGAGAGAGACAATGTACTTTCATAGGACATGCAATGAGAAGAGGGGGCATTGAAAATATTATAACAACAGGAAAAATAGAAGGAAGAAGATCAAGAGGAAGACCAAGAGAAATGATACTGGACAGTCTGACGGAATGGTGTGAGAGGAGAACACCAACTGATCTGATGGCCTGCATGAAGGATCGGATACTCTGGAGAAGCATAATAGCCAACGCGTCGGCACGGCACATGATGATGATGATGAGTAACCTCAAGTGGAACGAATGTAAGATTCTACTCTCAACACGTGCTATCGAAGCTGTTTTTGTCCTCGGCAAATGAAAAACTTGAATTTATCGATGCTAGGTCAAAGCCTTTCTTGAAGTAACAAAACAAACATTGTTACGAATGAAAGAACTTCTAAGGCTAAAGAATCTGTCTATCTACCATTCTATTTCCCTGTCTATCTACTATACTATCTACCTGTCTATCTACCATTCTATCTACTTATCTACCATTCTATCCATCATCATCATCATTCTGTTTTCATTTTCACGCAGTTTTTACATATCAAAGATGTCTTGTCTTTAATCTCACTGGAACTAAGAGCTGGTGCTCCTTACAGCCGATGCTGTGAAGATGTTGAGGTACAGCGCTATCTATCTATCTATCTATCTATCTATCTATCTATCTATCTATCTATCTATCTCTATCTATCTATCTATCTATCTATCTATCTATTTTCGTATCTGCTAGTCTGCCGATATCTCTTCTGCCTCCCTGCTTCTCTGTCTATCTGTCTGTCTGCTTTTTTGTCTTGCCTATCCATCTGTCTTCATACCTACCTGTTAAGCTGCCTCTCTCTCTCTCTCTCTCTCTCTCTCTCTCTCTCTCTCTCTGCTGCCTGCCTGCCTTTATGTCTATTAGGTTGTCTTTTGGACTGTCCGTCTATCTCCCTGCCCATCTTTTTTTTCCTTCTATCTGTCACGGAGAGCAGAATACGAGAAAGAAAGAATCATAAAAAAAAAAACCATTGAGACTTCCTATGAAGCAATTATTTCGTCTAATGGCGACGGACCACGTGCTTTGTTCTGCCATGTATGACAATTACCGCATTAAACCCTGCTCTAAGGCATCCTAACTTCCCATTCGTCCACATCTCAGAAATCTGTAGCATCATAACGTCTTAATAATGGCAGTAACCTTTTCCTAATGACACTCGCGATTGATCATTAAGCTGTCATTAGATCTTTCAATGAATCTACTTTCTATACAGATTCTCTTCGACCTTCATACTTCTCATAGTAAATATTTTATTTCCTAAGTCTGCTCATAGTAATTAGACATTTCTCATAATAATGTAGATATTTAAGGAGACTTAGTGAGATATTTTTGCAGAAAACAGTGTTGAAGCTGGCTGTGCAGAAAAACTAATTATGGCAGTCCGTAAGAACAGTGAACAGCAAAACTTTTATCTTAATGCGAAGAAAACTAAATTGATGACAACTGACAAAACAAACAAGGCAGCTGAAGTATGTATCAATGAGGAAAAATTGGAAGAAGTGGAGAGTTTTGAATATCTTGGATCACTACTATATAATAATGGAGATACAATGCTGGATATTAAAAGGACATCTATAGTTATTCAAAAAGTAAAAAAAAAAACTAAAGAATATGTGGAGAGGAACAAACAAAACTACAAAAATAACATTTTTAAGGGCATGCATCTTTCCCATCGCAACATATGCCTGTAAGACCTGGACACTTAACAAAACAGCTGAGAAACACATAAATGCCTTTGAATGTATATGCTACAGAGGCCGCCGCTGGCGAGATTCTTCAGCTGAAGTGCGTGGGGTGAAACTTCTCCCTGCCAATGAAGAAAAATGCGGTTAGGTTTGCCGCGCAGCGCCGTCGTGGAAAAGGTGAAGGAAAAGATTAAGTGAAGTAGCCAGTAGTCTCGAGGTCAGGATTACTCAAATCACGACATCTCTGCTCTGGAGGGTGGCCGCGCCCATTATACATACTGGGGCAGATTGGTTAAACCAGCTTAACCCAGGGGTTAAACTAAGACATTGCTGGCGAGATTCTTCGGCTGCCGCGCGAGGAGTGAAACTCCTCCCGGCCAATGAAGAAAATGCGATTAGGGTTGCCAGGCGGCGCCGCTGGGAAAGGTGATGGAAAGGATAAAGTGAAGTTTAATTTGTATGTCCAGTAGTCTCGCGGCGAGAGCTACTCATACCACGGCACCTCTGCTCTAGAGGCCGGCCACGTTCGATATACATCCATACTGGTGAAATATGCCTAAAGCAGCTTAATCCAGGGGTGAAACTTGATGACTACTCATGTTACAGTACCTCCATTCTAGAGGTCAGTCACGTCCTAAACACGTCCATACTGGGATAATATGCCTAAACCGGCTTAACCCAGGGTTGAAACTTACTGGTGGCGAGGATTCGTCCTCCAGGACAAAAGCTCCGTCCTGGTCACAACTAGTAAGGGTAGCGGCCACGACCACAAAATGCTGAAGTCGAAGACACTGAACGCAACCACCTCTCACCCGAAGGGGATGTATGCGTATCCTAATCACGCTGAGGTTTTCCGGTGAGAAAGTCCAACGCTGGACTGGATGGGCAACCACTTCTCACCTGAAGGGAATGTATGCGTATCCTAATCATGCTGAAGTTTTCCGGTGAGAAAGTCCAACGCTGGACTGGATGGGCAACCAAGTCTCACCCGAATGGAATGTATGCGTATCCTAATCATGCTGAGGTTTTCCGGTGAGAAAGTCTAACAGTGGACTGGATGGGCAACCACCTCTCACCCGAATGGAATGTATGCGTATCCTAATCATGCTGAGGTTTTCCGGTGAGAAAGTCCAACGCTGGACTGGATGGGCAACCGGTGGGGATACATGGATATCCCAAAACACGTCCAGGTTTTCCGGTGAGAAAGTCCAACTCTAGTTTAAACTGGTGCAACGAAAACCGCAGTGTCACGCAACCCCGCTTCTCCGACCCACCGAGAACACAGGCCCAAGTCTCGCGATACTCTGAATCTTTTGTGGTCCTCTCGGGGATCTCGTGTGGTCCTCTCGAGGACCACGGGACCTATCGAGGACCACCGGAGTAAATTCAGTAGGATCACGGGGCGGTCTTGGTGGTAGAAGCGAACGAAGAAGAAGAAGAAGTAGAAGATATGCTACAAAAGAGTTCTTCAAATATCACGGACACAAAAAAGAATATATATACCCATGCTAAAAGAATTTAATATTGAAGAAGGTTGGCTGGTAAGGGAGATTACACAGAGAAAACTGAAATATGTTGGATATATTAAACTTCATGAGAATTTAGAGAAGATAGTATTGGAAGGATACATAATGTGAAAAATAAAGAGAGAGAAAAACCAAGGCGAAGATGGCTGCAAGACATCGTTGATAATCTGCGAATGGGCGCATCAGCAGCAGGGCATCTTGCTTACAACCGAGAAGCCTACAGAAAAGCTGCTATGGAGGCAAAGTTCCGCAAGGGACATGCAATTGACTGTACTGACTTGAGTTTGCTGTATTCGACGAGATTGCTTGCTTGACTAATGAAAGATTTCGAACTTAGTAAGACAGTTTGCTGGTCTCATAGTTTGTCGAATTCTATGACACAGTTTGCTGGTCTCATAGTTTGTCGAATTCTATGACACAGTTTGCTGGTCTCATAGTTTGTCGAATTCTATGACACAGTTTGCTGGTCTCATAGTTTGTCGAATTCTATGACACAGTTTGCTGGTCTCATAATTGACCAAATTTTATGAAACGTTTTACTTTACTCATAGTTAACAGCGTTCAGTGACACAGTTTGCATGAGTCATAGTTGAATGAAATTCCATGACACAGTTTTCTGGACTCATAGTTAACTGAATTCTGTAACACAGCTTACTTGACTCGTTAACTCGTTAACTGGATACAGAGTTTTGTGGACTCATAGTTAGTTGCATTTTCTATAACCAATTACTTGTTCTCCTGTGAAAAGTTACTGAAGTAAATCTATCAAATAAGCTGGAGAAATTTATTTGTGTTTTAGAAAGTCTGGATGTAGACTTGTTTTGGAATGAAATGAATGAATGATCTTTATTTTAAAAGGGTGAAGAATTGGGTGAGCAGGCCCGTCTTCCATTCTGCCCTTTATCACTTCATCTTTCATTCTTCCCACACTCTCGATTTAATAAAGTAAACAAATTATATAAATATACACACATGTACATATATGCACAAACGTGTACATATATACACATATGCACACATACACACACATATATATATACATACACACACATATATATATACATATACACACGCATATATTTAAGAATGCAAGATGAAATTATTACATTCACAAATATAGGATAATAAGCTACATGAGAGGTAACTAATCTAACAACATAGCCCGCGCACACACACACATGTAAATACAGACACACACACAAAACATTTTAATGAAGTTCTTCTGGAAAGCTTATCTGTGTTCTAAAGTGCGAACTTTTGGCTGTTTTTTTTTGTTTTTTGAGTGGAAGGGAGGCGGGGGTTGGATTTTTTAGCCGAGTTTTAGAACGGGACATTTAGCTGTGTGTTAGGACGGAACATTTAGCTGTGTGTTAGAACGGGACATTTAGCTATGTGTTAGAACGGGACATTTAGCTGTGTGTTAGAACGGGACATTTAGCTATGTGTTAGAACGGGACATTTAGCTGTGTGTTAGAACGGGACATTTAGCTATGTGTTAGAACGGGACATTTAGCTGTGTGTTCGAACGGGATATTTAGCTGTGTTTTATAAGGGGATATTTAGCTGTATTTTAGAACGGGATATTTAACTGCATAATTTAACGGTATATTTACTTCAAAATAATATATTCCGGGGGAAACTAGTGTTGAAATGGAGTTGGCATAATACTGGATAGAGGACAGCAAAAACCTTTAAAGGTTTCTGGTACATATCGGACAGAGTGTTAATGGTTAAATTATAGGGCCATCCAATAGACACAAATCTCATCCAAGTATACGCACCAACTTAAGAAAGCTCTGATGATGAGATAAAAGAATTTTACAACAATCTGGACATGGCAATGAGACAGTGCAAACCACGGGAAGTAAACTTTGTGCTGGGTGATTTAAACGCGAATGTAGGGACTGAACAAGACAATGAAGCTACTGGCAAGTATGCACTGGGTATCGGAAATACAAGAGGAGAGATGTTGATTGAGTTGGCAGAAAAGAATAAAATGATAATAGGAAATACTTGGTTTCAGTAACACCCAAGGCGACTATGGACATGGAAAAGCCCAAATAATAACATACGTAACCAGATAGATTACATTATGATCAACAGAAGATTCAGAAACTCACTATTATTCGTGAAAACAAGACCAAGCGCAGATTGCAACAATGACTATATCCCAGTTGTAGGAAAAGTGAGAATCAGGCTATAGAGGTTAAAGGCAGCAGCTAAAAACAAAGAACTAGATAGAGAGCTGTTACAAGAACAATACAGGACAATAGTACATAATAGATATAATGCTATAGAGAAGATTGAAACGATTGATGAACAATGGAATATGCTCAAAGACTCTATTCAACAAACATCTATCAAAATCCTACCTCCAAATAAACAACACGCTAAACAGGGGTGGACGATAGAAGAAATTTTGCAACTAATGGATCGGAGAAGAAGTCTTAAGGACGATAAAGATGAATATGACAAAATAAACAAAGAAATAAGACACAAATGCAATAAAGCTAAAGAAGAGTGGCTAAATAAGAAATATAATGAAATGAAGACACACCTTCAGCCGCTCAGAGCTGAGCACCGCGGGCTGCTGTTGCGCAGGCCGACCGTTCTTTTGGCGAAAAAGCGCTCTCGAGTTCTGTGCTTGGAGAGAAAGGTTTTCGCTCCCTTCCTGAACGGCGAAAGTTAAGGTGGTTCGATGTAGAAGCGAGTGGTTTGTCCTTCGAGCGAAGCCTATAAACGACTAGCCAGCCAGGTTCGTGCTAACGCGTCGGTGGTGTACTACGGTGTCGTCGACCGAGGTCTCGAAATTGGCCCATCTCTCGCAAAGAGAATCGGGTCTGCAGTATGTAATGTGGGTTGGTTGTCGGTGCCTCTGCTGGCGAGATTCTCCGACTGCCGCGAGTGGGGTGAAATTCCTCCCGGTCAATGAAGAAAAATACGATTAGGGTTGCCTCGCGGCGCCGTTGTGGAAAAGGTGATGGAAAGGATTAATAAAGTTTAATCGGTATGGGCAGTAGACTTCGCGCTGAGGGGTACGCATATCACGGTACCTCCGCTATAGAGGCCGGCCACGTCCTATATACATCCATACTGGTGGTGAAACTCACTAGTGGCAAGGATTCGTCCTCCTTGGAAAAAGCTCCGCCCTGGTCACCACTAGGAAGGATAGCGGCCACGACCACAAAATTCTGAAGTCGGAGACACTGGACCAGTGGAATCTAGATAGGCAGCCACCTCTCACCTGACAGGGATATATTAAATCCAAATCACGTTGAGGTTTTCTTGTGATAGATAGGTCTGCGCGCACGCTTCTTCAGCCTTAGAAGTTCTTTCATTCATAACAATGTTTGTTTTGTTACTTCAAGAAAGGCTTTGACCTACCATCTGTAGGTTCAAGTTTTTCAGGTGAGAAAGTCCAGCTCTAGGCTGGATGGGCAACCACCTTTCACCCGGCAGGGATATATTTGTATCCAAACCACGCCGAGGTTTTCCGGTGAAAAAGTCCAACTCTAGATTAAACTGATGCAGTGAAAACCACAGTGTCACGCAATCCCGCTTCTGTGTCCCACCAAGAATATAGGTTCAAGCCCTGCGATGCTCGGAGCCTCCGTCCTAAAAGAAACCATCGCAAGAACCACAGGAGTAGGTTCAGTAGGATCATGGGGCGATCTTGGTGGTAGAAGCGAACGAAGAAGAAGAAGAAGAGACACAACATCATGGAAACACAATAGATACGTACAAATAAAGGAGTTAACAAACAAAAGGGCATACTACAAGACTGGTTGCCTGAAGTCAAAGGAGGGACATACAGTAATGGACAGAGATGAAATAATGGCACGATGGAGCGAATAGATTAGAAAACTCTATGAGGACAATAGAAGCGAAATAGATATACGAAATAATAATGAAGAGCCTCACATATTAAAAGTAGAAGTGGAAGAAGCCATCAAACACATGAAAAACAAAAGCACCAGGACCAGATAAAATCACCAAGGAAGAATTATAAGCATTATGAGATCTCGGCATATAAATAATTACCAGATCGCTGAATGACATCTATAACAGTAACTATGTCTCATCAGATCTTTTGCAATCAGTTTTCATTGCCCTACCAAAGAAACACGGTGCAGTTGAATGTGAAGACCATCGAAGCATTAGTCTTATGAGCCATGTTACCAAAATCCTGCTTCGTATTGTATAAGAGTCAGGGGCAAAATAAAACCAGAAATCGTTGAAGAACATTGTGGCTTCGTCGAAGAAAAAGGCACAAGTAATGCCATATATGTATTGAGAACATTGATGGAAAGATCAATAGAAGTAAAGACGGACCTATACTTATGCTTCATAGACTACTGTAAACCATTCGATAAAATGAGACACACAGAAATTATAAAAATGCTGGAAGACATCAACATAGATGACAAAGATCTGAAACTCATCAAAAACATATACTGTCAGCAATCAGCAGCAATGAAGATTGAAAACCAAATAAGGACATTCCAAGACATAAAATTTGGAGTGAAACAAGGATGTGTTCTATCTCCTGACCTCTTCTCATTGTACAGCGAAAACATAATGAGAAATATAGAGAACATGCCAGGAATATCATTTGGCGGGTACAACCTTAACAACTTAGGATATGCAGACGACACAGTTCTGATTGCTAAAAGTGAAGTGGAGCTACAGGCTCTTCTGGACATCGTGGTTCGTGAAAGTAAAAGTAAAGGTCTCATTATAATAACAAGAAAAGAATACCACCAAAATGCAGCATTACCATCGATGGCACAGAACTGAAACAAGTTGATAGATTCAAGTACTTAGGGACAATTATAACAGCTGATAGGAAATGTCACAAGGAAATAAAAAGCAGACGTGCTCAGGCTAAGTCAGCATTCCAGAAAATGAGAAACATCTTGTACAGCAGACCTATATCAATGGAAACAAGATTCCGAGTACTTAAATGTTACATCGAGTCAATTTTGTTTTTATGGATGTGAAGCATGGTCTATGAATAAGAGAGTACAGCGAGAAATGGAGGCCATGGAAATGTGGTTCATAAAAAGGATGTTAAAGGTACCATGGACAGCTAAGAAAACCAACGAAGAAGTCTTAGGAGAGGCTGGAGTTAAAAGGCAAATTACAGCAAAGATCAGAGGCAGACAAGCAAGATTTGTAGGACATTTTCTGAGAAGAGGAAAGTTGGAACACATTGTGGCAAATGGAAAAGTTGAGGGAAGAAGAGATAGAGAAAGACAGAGAGACAGAGAGAGAGAGAGAGAAGTTACTGGATGGGCTGTCAGTGTGGCTAGAAAGAAAGTCACCGGCGGATCTCATCAAGTCTGAAGACAGGGAATTATGGAGAGAAATGATCTCTACGCGACACGGAAAGGCACTTGATTGATTGATTGAGCTGTGTTTTAGAACGGGATTTTGCTTTGTTTTATAATGGGAGATTTAGTTTTGTTTTATAATGGAAGATTTCGCTTTTTTTTTTTATAATGGGAGATTTTGCTTTGTTTTAAAATGTGAGGGTTCGCTTTGTTTTGTAATGGGAGATTTAGCTTTGTTTTATAATAGGAACATTTAACTTTGTTTTATATGGGAAAATTTAGCTTTGCTTTATAAGGGAAGATTTAGCTTTGTTTTAGAATGAGAGATTTAAACTGTGTTTGGGATTGGAGATTTAGCTTTGTTTTATAATAGGAACATTTAACTTTGTTTTATATGGGAAAATTTAGCTTTGCTTTATAAGGGAAGATTTAGCTTTGTTTTAGAATGAGAGATTTAAACTGTGTTTGGGATTGGAGATTTAGCTGTTTTAGAACTGGAGATTTAACCTTCCTTTAGAACTGGAGATTGAGTTGTGCTTTACAATTGGAGATTAAGCTGTTGTTTAGGATGATAAATTTATCTGTGCTTTTAGAACGGGAGATTTAGCTTTTAGAACGGGGGATTTAGCTTTGCTTTAGAATGGGAGATAGCTAAATCGGTCTTTTAGATATGAATATTTACCTGACTGTTAATAAACAAGACCGAATTTTTTTAGAATGGCATTTGGATTGTAGAATTCTGCGAGCAACATCTGCCTGACAACGACGTGTTAGGCATAGATGGTAAACTCTGGTGATGGGACTCATGTGGGTGCAAACATCAGCATAACATAGGCGACCACATACATGATTATATTACACGATTACGTTAGAGTTGGTTCCAGAAGTGCTGAACTGTCAAATCGTTTTGCAGCGAGTTTTGTAAATTTGCACGAACCATCGAAGTGAACTGGGCAGGTGAAAACAAAATGTCAACACCATCATTAGCGTGGAATTGTGAAACAAGGAACCGTCGTGTTTCAGGAAAACAAACCAAAAGGAAAGAAATAAAATAAGCCAATCTGGCAAAAGACAAACTAGGCGAGCTCAAGGGCTGACAAACCTGGACAAGAATAGCTAAATAAAATTGGTTGAAAGATCATGCTCAGCTAGAAAAGGGGGGGGGGGGGGATAAAGAAATGCGAAAATAATGATAACGATGGCGTGCCATATTTTTATCCAAAGGAAAAGGGGGAAAAAAAAGTCATTTCCCTTTTTCACAGCTGTAGCCGACAGCTTCGCACATTAAGCCAGGAGATATACAAAGAAGAAAACCAATGGTTGCACATTTTCAAGAAAATGGCGGCCTAGCGATTTAATGTCAGAGCTTAACTGCATCTTCTTCCTTTTCTTTGACATTTTCTTTCCCTTTAAGATGAACTCCGATCGATTTATCCATTCATCTCAAATTTTCGCAAGCGAGAGACTGGTTTACAGCGATTTAACATTCCCAGCTTGGGAAAAAAAAATCACATTCTTCAGTGTTGTATCTGTCCCCCAGCCAGGACCTTCCAGAAGAAAGTGTCTTTTGTTCTCTTCAGTGTCAACATCACATTAGAATATTCAGCATTCTGAGCTGGCATTCAACATTTAGAGCTACAACATTCAATATTCAAACATGACATTCAACATTTAGAGCTACAACATTCGATATTTAAACATGACATTCAACATTTAGAGCTACAACATTCAATATTCAAACATGACATTCAACATTTAGAGCTACAACATTTAATATTTAAACATGACATTCAACATTTAGAGCTACAACATTCAATATTCAAACATGACATTCAACATTTAGAGCTGCAACATTCAATATTCAAACATGACATTCAACATTTAGAGCTACAACATTCAATATTCAAACATGACATTCAACATTTAGAGCTACAACATTCAATATTCAAACATGACATTCAACATTTAGAGCTACAACATTCAATATTCAAACATGACATTCAACATTTAGAGCTACAACATTCAATATTCAAACATGACATTCAACATTCGGATCCAGTAATAAAAACTCAGTTATGGCAAACTTGAGACAAAGAAGACAGACAGTCATGCTTAAGACAAACAGACAGACAGAATGCTTAAGACAGACAGTCATGCTTAAGACAAACAGACAGACAGCCATGCTTAAGACAAACAGACAGACAGCCATGCTTAAGACAGACAGACAGCCATGCTTAAGACAAACAGACAGACAGTCATGCTTAAGACAAACAGACAGACAGTCATGCTTAAGACAAACAGACAGACAGCCATGTTTAAGACAAATAGATAGACAGCCCCGCTTAAGACAAACAGACAGACAGTCATGCTTAAGACAAACAGACAGCCATGCTTAAGACACATAGACAGTCAGCCCCGCTTAAGACAAACAGACAGACGGCCACGCTTAAGACAAACAGACAGACGGCCACGCTTAAGACAAACAGACAAAGCTATTGACTACGAACTTATTCTAGGTATTTCATATTGCGCAATACAACATAATACCAATAACAGGCCATTAACCACGAAAGACACTGCCAGCGATGAATGGCATTAGGTGAAAGCCTTAACTAAGCAGGGGACTTGTTAAGAAAACAAATGAAAAAAAAAAGTATTCAGAGAACAAAAACAAAAAGTTAAAAAAAACAACACACAAAAACAAAAACATGGCGGACTGAAAGCTTCTCTGTGGGACGTTTGTCCTCCCTTCTNCCCCCCCCCCCTCCAAACCCCCCGGAAACTGAGGCGACTTGAAAGCGTTAATAATAAATTTAACTGTAGCTGACAGGGGTGATTCTCTAACACAGGATCCAGATAACACTAGGACAAAGAATAAGATCGTTAATCTTCATTCCGCTAACTGGCACACAATTTATGCTACACAAAACTTCATCCGGCACGGTCTTGTGCCTTTCCTTTCTGTTTTCTTTCCTATATTTCTTATGATCTGGAGTCCCATGGAGGAAATGAGGGGGGGGGAGGGTGGGGGTTGCAGTTATGGTCGCTTGTTCGTGTACTCAGTATGGCCAGCCATTTTCAGGCTCTTTTTCAAAGGGGGGGGGGGGTTTGGGTGTTGTTTTCCAAATAATCGCCGGGTCTTAAATAAACGCCGGGTCAGTACACCCTCTCTGTATGTCTATGGAAAGAAGTACGGTGTAGGCTAATGCTGATGCTGCGGAAATTTACATGTTGTGAATAAACGCTTGCCTTGAATAGACACCGGCCTTCAATAAACGTCGAATCACGATGGGGGCGTTTATTGAAAGAAATACGGTATATAGACTTGCCATATCCATTATGTTGTGTATTATTCATTGTTAAGTTGCGCTCCGTGCCTGTATCAAAGCTTGTGAGTAGCTATGTATATTTTAATAGTTAGTATAATTTTAGATTTCTGAAACTTTACCCCGTGTATTGTTACTTTTGACATTAGTGGCGTGTAATGTTACTTTTAACGTTAGTGGTACATTCCAGCGTACGTAAAATTCTATTTCATTAAATTTGTTACATGTGGTGTTTCGTAATAAAGATTAAGCATTGAAAGTGGACTTCGAAATCTGACGGTTGAAGCATATTACTATCACTTCCTTGTGAACTTTACTTGAGCAGAACATTTTCGATGAAATATTAACTGTTTTTTTTCTGGTGACTTGTGAGAGAGTGGCATGAGAAGGAGAGAAGTTAACTGTCGAGGGAAAGAACTCTAATGACCGCTCCCTGTAGCACGTGATTTCTAATGCGAGGCTACCAAACATAACTTCTTCCCGCAAGAACAGCAGTAATATTGTCCGCGTTAAACAAGCCGCCAAAGTAGTAACCATGTCGCAATCGTTCGTCCGGACCAGCGCCAGCTTGCCAGCCAACACTGCCGTGACAGAGAAGAGAACCGTCATCACCACGTCCAGCGGCCTGAGCAGCGGCTTCGGTAACCCCGGGGGGAACAGCATCGAGGACGATGACTCCACCGTGTACTACAAGTCCAGCATCACACCCAGGCAGGCCAACATCATGCGCACTTCCATTCCGACTTCACCGATTCGTACTATCGGTACACGAACTGTGGAGATCACGTCCGGGTACAGCTCTTTGGGTTCTGCCACGGCCGCCGTCACGGGCGTGTCCGCCTTCAAGAACACGAGGGAGAAAGAGAAGAAAGACATGCAGGACCTGAACGAGAGGTTCGCCAACTACATCGAGAAGGTCCGCTTCCTGGAAGCCCAGAACAAGAAACTGGCCTCGGAGCTGGAGCAGCTGAGATCCCACTGGGGGAAGGAGACCAACGCCATCAAACTGATGTACGAAACCGAACTCGCCGAAGCTCGGAAGCTGATTGATGACACCAACAAAGAGAAAGCTCGTCTGCAGCTTCGAGTCGGACAGCTCGAGGAGCAGCTTGACGACGTGAACAGACAGTAAGTCTTTAGACGTGTCTAAGTGTGTCTGTGTCGAAGTTGAAGAATAGACGTGTCAAGTGTGTCTGTGTCCAAGTTGAAGAACAGACGTGTCTAAGTGTGTCTGTGTCGAAGTTGAAGAACAGACGTGTCTAAGTGTTTCTGTGTCGAATTTGAAGAAAAGGCCTGTTTCTGTGTCGAAGTTGAAGAAAAGGCCTGTTTCTGTGTTGAATTTGAAGAAAAGGCGTGTTTCTGTGTCGAATTTGAAGAAAAGGCCTGTTTCTGTGTCGAATTTGAAGAAAAGGCGTGTTTCTGTGTCGAATTTGAAGAAAAGGCCAACAAAAAGTCAGATGTACTTGTTTGAAACATTAGACAGCCAAGCTGTGCAGGTAAGATAAAATCCCCGTTTCCATGCCGTTAAGGCATATTGGGGAATACGGTGTTAGGCCCTTATTTTCCGTGACCTTCGGCACACAAAAAAAGTATGATATGGTCAGTATCACGCCTGGCCGCTTTACCTTCCTAGATTTTTCTGGTACCCATTTTTAGAGGCTGGGTGAACCCTGGGACCTTTTTAGGTGTGTACCAGAAAAAAATTCCACTGCTGGGACTGAACCCCATACCATCGGATTAGTAAACCGAGCGCCTAACCACTCAGCCAACCAGGCCACATCTAGAAATCAGACAACCGTATTGTGCGGCCGCACCTATAACATCTAGATAACCAACATTTGCTACCATTTCTCTCTCTCCTCTCTCTCTCTCTCTCTCTCTCTCTCTCTCTTCTCTCTCTTATTATTCCGTTTCCTTCCTTCTTCGACTTCTTTACCCCTATCTGGTGCGTAGACCATCAACAAGGTCTCTCTATTTATTTCTGTCCTGGGCTGTTTCTTGTATCCAGTTACAGATGTAGTCGATCTCTTTGATCCCCGCTTCCAGATTCCTTCACCTGGTGTTTCTGGGTTTTCCTTGTTCCCTCTATCTCTGTGGATTCCAGGCGAGAGCTTGTCTGGTTATGTTTGTGGTAGACTTTCGAAGTGTGTGTCCTATCCATCTCCAGCGTCTTTTCAATATTATTTCTTTCACTGTGGGTTGGTTCGTTTTCAGCCATAGCTCTTCATTACTGATGGCGTTTGGTCATCTAATCTAAGGATCCGGCTTAGGCAGCTGTTAACAAAGGTCTGCAGTCTCTTGGTACTTTATGGCTGATGCTGTCCATGTTTCTGACCCATACAACAGGACCGATTTTACGTTTATATTGAACAGTCAAAGTTTTGTTGTCTTAGGGATATTCCTTTCTCAGCTGTAGAAATGCTACTCTAGCCTTTTCTATTGTTGCTGTAATATCTGCTTCTGGCCCATCCTCTCTGTCTATAATGCTGCTGAGATATGTGAATGTGTCTACTTCTTCTAATTTCATGTCTTCTATGGTGTCTACTAATTTCATGTCTTCTATGGTGTCTACTTCTTCTAATTTCATGTCTTCTATGGTGTCTACTTCTTCTAATTTCATGTCTTCTATGGTGTCTACTTCTTCTAATTTCATGTCTTGTATGGTGACTACTTCTTCTAATTTCATGTCTTGTATGGTGACTACTTCTTCTAATTTCATGTCTTGTATGGTGACTACTTCTTCTAATTTCATGTCTTGTATGGTGACTACTTCTTCTAATTTCATCTCTTCTATGGTGTCTATTTCTTCTAATTTCATGTCTTCTATGGTGTCTACTTCTTCTAATTTTATGTCCTCTATGGTGACTGAGTTTGTGTTGGTTGTGTATTTTTAGCCCAACTTGTGCGGGTGTTTTTTGACTTATTATTTCACATGCGTTGCTTTTTCTCCTGAATATTGTGGATCAAGGTTTTGTTGAAGGATGTTCAATCACTCTCTCTCTGTCTCTCTGTCTCTCTCTGTGCTCTGTGTGAGTGCTTTTTTCTGTCTATTGATCAGCAATAATTTTATCATCACCGTTCAAAATCAAATAGAGAGACTGAAGTTTTGTATCCAGCCCTGTCTTTATCTCTTTCTCTCTCCCTCTCTCATTCTCTGTCTCTCTTTCTATCTCTTGCTTTCTCTCTTTGATTCTCTATCTTTTTCTTTCTCTCTCTCATTCACTCTATTTCATTTTCTCTTTCTCTCTCTTTCATTCCTCACATTCTGAAAATGAAGAGAGAACGAACGAACTTTATTTTCAAAGGGTTAAGAATTCTACCCTGCATGATACAACTCTGATTTATGCAACAGAACATTCTTACATTCATTCAAAACTAACAAAATGAGAAGGAAAAAAAAGATTGTAGAGGACAAGAGGAGAAATTAAAGAGGAATTTGACACGGAGAAAGAAGATAAAGAAAGAAAATGCAGAAGATAAGAGAGCAGGGAGAATTTTTAAAAAAATAAAAAAGGAGTAACAAAATTGCAAAGAAAGTAGGGAAAAAAAATGAGAATATGGGGAAAAATATACAGACAAGGAATAATGAAAAAAATTATCAGGGCATAAAATAAGAGAAATAATAGCAGAGGAAACAGAACAACACAGCTGAGAGGGAAATATATAGCAGAGGAATTCCTATTTCCAATTTCCAGTAACCCTCCATTCAATCTATTCATTCTGTCCGGTCCAGCAGATCTTCATCCCCTCTTGCCAACAAGTTTATCTCTGACATCTCAGGGACGTATATTCCATCTTAACATTTCTCTGCAGTCCCGGACAATAAAGAAACGGGAAGAAAACAACGTCCCTTAAGTTGGTTTAACTGCTAAGCCTGGCGCAGACAGATCAATCTTTTGATGAAGACACAGAGAGCATCATGGGGGATAATAAAAGTGCTTATGATCATGGCTTTAGATTTTTCATTGTCACCTTGATGAGAGAAGTATGGCTGCGGAGATGTTCTGCCGTGAATATCGACAATAGGGCTTGATTTGTCTGTATGTGTGGATGTGGTGGGGTGTCTTTATGACACTTTTTTTTTCTCTCTGGTGAACCTACATGCGGTTGACACCAATTATAAAGGCATCAAAATGCGTCTACTTTCCTCGGACTTCGACATTTTTTTTTCGTTTTAAAAGCTGCTAGAATTGTTAACAATGGCGTAGAAAGAAAACAAATTGATTGTGCTAGGATGATGGTCTGCTATCAGAGAGCTAGGACGATGGTCCAATTATGATGATGGTAATGTGGCAGTCCAGTTATCAAGGTACTAGTATACTGGTTCAATTATCAGTGTGCTATGATGATGGTCCAAATTATCAGGGTGCTAGGATGATGGTCCATTTTTCGGATGCAAGGATGATGGTTTAATTATCAGTGTGTTGGTATAATGATCCAACCATTATAGTGCTATGATGATGGTCCGATTATCAAGTTGCTATGATGATGGTCCAGTTTTAAAGATACTATGATGACGGTCGAATTATAGTGATGTCCAACCATCTAGGTGCTAATATAGTGCTCTAATTATCAGGGTGCTAGGATAATGGCCCAGTTATGATGAAGCTAGTATAATTGTCCAATTATCAGGTTAATAAGATGATGGTCCAGTTATCAGGCTGCTAGTATGGTGGTCCATTATGATGATGTTAATATACATTTCAGTTATCAGGCTATTAGGCTGATGGTCCAGTTATCAGAGTGGTAAGATGATGGTCCAGTTTAAGTTAGCTGTGATGATGGTCCTTTTATGATGGTGCTAGGATGATGGTTCAATTATCGGGGTGCTAGGAAGATGATCTAATTATCAAGATGCTAGAATGATGATCCAGCTGTGAAGGTACTGGAATGATGATTCAGTTTTTAATTAGTTAGGATGATGGTCCATTTATGGTCACGATGGGATGATGGTCTAATTATCAAGGTGCTGGTATAATGGTCCAATTATCAAGGTGCAAGGATGAAGGTCTGATTATCAGGATGTTAGGATGATGATGTACTACTCTATGGAAGTGAATGCTGGAAAATCACCAAAACCATTAGAAAACAAGTTGAATTCTTTCCAGACTAAATGTTTACGAAGAATTAAAAAAATATTTTGGCCAAACATCATAAGAAATAACATCTTATTGGCAGAAATGCAGATGAAACCACTGACAACAATTATTGAGGAAAGACGCTGGCGATGGTTGGGACATGTGCTCCGAATGACTGATAACTCACTACCAAAAATAGCACTAAGATGGACACCACAGGGGAGCAGAAGTAAGGGTAGACCAAAAGAGACATGGAGAAGAACAACAGAAAGGATGTTGAGCAATAGAGGGCTTACCTGGGCAAGAGCAGAAAAAAAGGCGAAAGACAGGCATTTGTGGAAAACCCTTGTGGAAGCCCCATGTGCCATGGGCACTTAAGGTTCAGAGAGAGAGAGAGGATGATGGTCCAATTTTCAGGGTGTTGGATTGATGCTCGATTCTCATGGGGCAAGGATGATGGTCCAACTATCAGGGGCTAGGATAACAGTCCAATTATCAGAATGTATAAAATAGGAAAAAGTAGGAGCAGCTTTATTACTTAACGATTACAAAGTTGTGACGTTTCACAACTTTGTAATCGTTAAGTAATAAAGCTGCTCCTCATTCATTCATTCATTTGCATGTCCCTTGCGGAACTTTGCCTCCCAAACAGCACTCCTGTAGGCCTCTCGGTTGTGAGCAAGATGGCCTGCTGCTGTTGCATCCATTTCCAGATCGTCAACGATGTCTTGCAGCCATCTTCGTCTTGGTCTTCCTCTTTTTCTTTTTCCCATTATGTATCCTTCCAATACGGTCTTCTCTAAATTATCATGACGTTTAATGTGTCCAAAATATTTCAGTTTTCTCTCTTTAATCCTCTTTACTAGCCAGCCTTCTTCAATATTAAGCTCTTGTAGTATAGATATATTTGTTCTTTTTTGTGTCCACGATATTTGGAGAACTCTCCTGTAGCATTTACATTCAAAGGCATTTAAATGTTTCTCAGCTGTTTTGTTAAGTGTCCAGGTCTCACAGGCATATGTTGCGATGGGAAAGATGCATGCCAAAGATGCATGCCCTTAAAAATCTTATTTTTTAGGTTCTGTTTGCTCCTCTCCACAGATTCTTTATTTGTTTTACTTTCTGAAGAGCGATAGATGTCCTCCTTTTAATTTCCCTCATTGTATCTCCATTATTAGTTAGTAGCGATCCAAGATATTCAAAACTCTCCACTTCTTCCAGTTTTTCCTCATTGATACATATTTCAGTTGCCTTGTTTGTTTTGTCAGTTGTCATCAATTTAGTTTTCTTTGCATTAAGATAGAGGTTCTGCTCTTCGCTGTTCTTGCGGACTGACATAAAAGCTGCTCCTACTTTTTCCTATTTTATACATTCTGGTATCACAGCTTTACTGCAGTGCTTCGTGTGTAGTTATATACTTATACACTAATTATTGTGTAGTCCAATTATCAGGGTATTAAGATGAAGGTCCAACTATCAGGGAGCTAGGGTAATAGTCTAATTATCAGGGTGTTAGGATGATGGTCCAGCTATCAGGGATCTAGGATAATAGTCTAATTATCAGGGTGTTAGGATGATGGTGCAACTATCAGGGATCTAGGATAATAGTCTAATTATCAGGGTGTTAGGATGATGGTCCAGCTATCAGGGATCTAGGATAATAGTCTAATTATCAGGGTGTTAGGATGATGGTGCAACTATCAGGGATCTAGGATAATAGTCTAATTATCAGGGTGTTAGGATGATGGTCCAGCTATCAGGGATCTAGGATAATAGTCTAATTATCAGAGTATTAGGATGATGGTCCAGCTATCAGGGATCTAGGATAATAGTCTAATTATCTATTAGGATGATGGTCCAGCTATCAGGGATCTAGGATAATAGTCTAATTATCAGGGTATTAGGATGATGGTCCAACTATCAGGGATCTAGGATAATAGTCCAATTATCAGGGTATTAGGATGATGGTCCAGCTATCAGGGATCTAGGATAATAGTCCAATTATCAGGGTATTAGGATGATGGTCCAGTTTGCAGTATGCTAGAGTAGTGTTCCAGTTATCAAGAATAATGAATCAAAGTTGACCAGGACCGTATCCCACCTTCTCCTGGTCACTCTAGAAACAGGCTGTTGCGTTTGGTCGTCATGTTTAATGAAAGAAGGATGGACTTTTTCTATGACAGTGCAGCCTACCAACAAACTGTCTCCTGGGTCACTCCTGGTATTAAAACTATCACCGCCCACGTCATTCTGCCTTAAAGACTTTCTTAAAGAAAAAATTCCCAATGAACTCGGCTAGAAGAAAAACTATAGAAAATGTTACAGACAGACAAACAATCTGTCTGTCCTATCATCAGCCAATCAACAAACGAACACATTTAAAAAAAGAACCAAAAAAAAACCCCAATAATTCAATAAACAAAATAATCAATCAACAAACAAGCCAAATAATCAATCAACAAAGAGATACAATAATTAATCAACAAACAAACAATTTAACCAATCAACAAATAAGCAATTTAATCAAATCAACAAACATACAAAATAATCAGTCAACAAAAAACACAAAATAATCACTCAATAAACAAACAAAATAATCATTCAACAAGTGAACAAAACAAACACAAACAAATCAATCCACCAACAAACAAAACAATAACAAATCGGAACAATCAACCAACAAACAAGTAAAGCAATCAAGCAACAGACAAACTAATAAAATAAGCAACAAACAAACACGTAACAACCAAACATATAACAAACAAACAAAACAATCAACCAGCAAAAAAAAAAAAAGAAGTAAAACAATCAAGCAACAAACAAATAAATAAAATAAGCAGCAAGCAAACAAAGAAGCAAACAAACAAAGCATGCAAGCAACAAACAAACAAAACAATCAACCAGCAAACAAAGAAGTAAAACAATAAAGCAACAAACAAATAAAAGAAGCAGCAAGCAAACAAACAAACAAAGCAAGCAAGCAACAAACAAACAAAAGAATCAGCCAGCCAACAAAAAAATAAAGCAATCAACAATTAAACAAATTAACAAAACAATCCGCTAACAAACAAACAGAGCAATCAAGCAACCAATCATTAAACAAAGAAACCATGAATAAACCAGCCAATAAACGTAACTACAACTATCCAATTTACGCTGTATCATATGGCAGCTGTATTTACACTTTCATGTGTCACAGCATATTTACACTGTCTTGTGTCATAGCTTTTCACACTTTACTGTCCTTGTGCCCGATAATTTCATTTCTTATCTCAATCGTCACAGTATGGTTTATATGACCTACGTCACAGTATATTCTTTTACCGTATCATTCGCTGTAGTTTTCCTTATCTGGTGTTTTACAAGTTTGTTCTGTGTCACTATCTGGTGTTTTTTAAGTTTGTTCTGTGTCTCTGTGTGATGTTTTATAAATTTGTTCTGTGTCACGGTCTGGTGTTTTACAAATGTGTTCTGTGTCGCTGTCTGGTGTTTTATAAGTTTGTTCTATGTCATTTTATAAGTTAATATTCTGTTCTTGTCACTGCCTGATATGTTATAAGTTTAATAATCTGTTCAGTGTCACTGTCTGATGTTTTATAAGAGTAATATTCTGTTCTGTGTCAGTGGCTGGTGTTTCATAAGTTTAATATTCTGTTCTGCCTCATTAGCTTTACTGTTCTTGTTTTGTGACAAGATCTATAGAACTTTTTCTCCCACTGAATCAAATGTCACACATTTAATATCTTAGGATCACAGTTCTAAAACTGTTATTTAAAGTGTCAAACTTTTCTTCAAAGAATATCTCTTCTCAGTCGGCGGACATGCACTGGGCAAAACCCCACATGGAACATGCTCTGTTACTGCAGGTTTCATGTTGTTTGAAGGTGGTGGAGCTTATTTAGAAGCTCTTTTCTTTAGCTATAACTTTTATATTACTTTAAATTCTTTGATGAGGTTGAAAGACTCGCCGAAGACAGGAAAAATTGGCGAACTACTTTGCGAGCCCTATGCGACATTTAACGGCACGGGAAGGATATAAGATATAAGAAATTATCCATTTAATAATAATAATAATAATAATAATAGTAATTCACAGTAAATACAGCCACGCAGTTTTTGTCCAGAAAATGAGGTGATATCTATTTTAAACTTTCACGATAGTTTAATGGCGTCTTGGTCGGTCGACTGGATAAGCGCTAGGTCTACTAATCCGGTAATATTGGGTTCAAGTCTCAGCAGCGGGGATTTTTTTTTCCTGGTATCACCACCAAAAGCTGCCCTGGCCTCCACCCGGCCTCTAAAAATGGGTACCAGTGAAAGGTGTGACGATAAATGCGGTCAGGCGTGATACTGCCACATCGGACTTTCATGTGGCGTATGTCTTGGAAATATGGGCCTCACACACTACCCCCGATGTGTGGTAATAGTATAGAACTGTGTTGATGTTTGCAAAGCTTTATGAGCGTAAGAAACAGACATAATAGTGCAGCCATACAGGGCTTAACAGCCCAACAGCAGACACCCAGAAAACGTGATGTCTTTGTTTCAAGAAGAAAATGTCTATCAAGTATAACGCTGTGGAAATATAACCAAATTCTAACAAGTTACGTTCATAAAGTTTATGATAAATAGTTGTAATCAGGGCCAAAGGAAATGAACAGTTTATTGAAGGAATTACCGCCCTTGCTTCTTCTTCTTCTCCTCACAAATAATTTATCTCCCCCTGCTCGCGTTGGCCATCTAAAATTGTCAGAGCTCTGAAGATTCGATAGCTAAACTCTCTGGGGGCAGTTAAACATAATTTTTTTTTTTTAAAAAGGATATTTAACCACTTCTTACCCAACAACTGAAAAACTCCACCATGAAAAATGAAAACAGGAGAGCATAGCTGAGAATGAAACAAGTAACTGAAGAGAAAGAAAGTTCCATACGAAAAAAAAAATAATGACACCATTTGGGAATAAACTAGATAGAGGTGCATGGTTCAGTTTTATAAAAAGACAGAAAGAGTGAGGAAAGTGACCAGAAATAAGAACAGGTAGAAAGTAAGATCAGCATTCGTAACTGACGGACATACAGCAAACCAATATTTCGGCAAACGTCCTTTTCAAGGATCACATACAAACACAACACAACAGATTAATTAAATTGATTCATTCATTTGCATGTCCCTTGCTGAACTCAGCAAAAGGCAAGAGCATCAAGCGAGGAAGATCGTGGATGGCAGAGACAGAAAAGACACTGTCAGCAGTCTGAGACCCAGAAGAGACACTTTCAGCAGTCTGCGACCCAAAAGAGACACTTTCAGCAGTCTGAGACCCAGAAGATACACTGTCAGAAGTCTGTGACCTAGAAGAGACGCTGTCAGCAATCTGTGACCCAGAAGAGATACTGTCAGAAGTCTGTGACCTAGAAGAGACGCTGTCAGAAGTCTGTGACCTAGAAGATACACTGTCAGAAGTCTGTGACCTAGAAGAGACGCTGTCAGCAATCTGTGACCCAGAAGAGATACTGTCAGAAGTCTGTGACCTAGAAGAGACGCTGTCAGCAATCTGTGACCCAGAAGAGATACTGTCTGAAGTCTGTGACCTAGAAGAGACACTGTCAGAAGTCTGTGACCCAGAGCAGATCCTCCTAGAACCGGAATGGACTAAAGTGTCAAATATGCAGAATCTAATGAAGTTCGTGATCCAGGTTGACCGCGAATGCAGAGACTGGGCTCAGGGTAAAACAGAAGCCCAGGTGCAGGAACAGATTCAGCCTCAATCCAAACTACGTGACCCTGTGATCTTCTCAGACGGGTCAGTGGCACGAGGCCCAAAAAGTGGTTGGGTTATGTTGTCCACCTTAACGGCAAACTGGTTGTCAGTAAATCAGGAGCTTATGCAACCACTACTTCGAGCATGAGAATAGAGGTGCAGGCTGCATCAGAAGCAATCTCCTGGTTGGTGGAACAGGGCGGCTTGCATGGGGTCATGGTTACAACTCCCCCCCCCCAAAAGCGTGTTAAAGAGAATCGAGAGACATTTCTTCCGTAGGGAGTAGGTCCAGCTTATAGAGGGCTCTCTGTTATCCAGTTTGATGTAGATCTACTGCCCGGGTCATGCGTGAGTCAAAGGCAGTGACACGCTGGCACGCACGGCATCAATTCAGGGCACCCTAAGAATGGACAAGGAGGAGATTGCAAGACCCACTTTGAATAGGCTGCCTATGTAGGACGACATCGGGTTCAGTGACCAACAATCACATCCGGAGGATGATCGAATTGGGGGAGTGGGGGGAGGGGGAAGAAGTGGAGGTTTTTCTGACCGAAGTGGTTTAGCGCGTGTTACCCACAACCAGTGCGTGACTGGCTCCATGAGCAGGGTCACGCTTCAGCGCTTGTTGGAAGGCGGAGAAGAAAGGGGGAATATCCGGAGTGGGGGAATGCCAGTCTCTGATTACAGATGACAGATTCTTACTTTCTGCCATTCTTGTTTCTGCCCGCTGTCCTCCCTCTATCTTTTTGTGTAAAACAGAACCATACACCTCCATCTACTTTGATTACTAGAACCAGTTTTACGGAAGTCGTCATTTCCTTTTATCTCTCGCCATTTTGAAACTACTTTGTTGTCGAACTGACCCTTTTTGTAGCGAGATCTTTATCACAAAATTGCTTCCTCTTTATTTGATTTTGTTTTTTGGAATTTTTTTAAAAAACTCTCAGCGTTTAGGGTTAACTCTTTTTCTGAGTAATTTTACAGTTCATTTTGCCGGAAAAACATTTATTCTTTCACTATATTCTCTTGGTAATTTCAAATTTCAAGAAAACTTGACTGACAATTCTCATATCGTGATTGACTGCCTGGTGCATGTTCTGGTTTAACCTGTTCATCCTGGATTGTAGTGTAACCTGGCTGTCATTAGGATATCTGTTATATTAACCTTGTTGTAATTATAATATCTATCATGTTAACCTGGTTGTCATTAGGATATCTACTAAACTAAACCGGTCGTCAAGGGCGTATGTGCTAAATGAACACAGTTGGTGATTGGGCCATTTCTAGATTCAATTTAGAATGTCGTCGTATTGGCACGCCCTTACACAGGTCAGTTGGCAGCAGGGGCATCTGTAGTCAGTCATTCATTTGCATGTCCCTTTGCAGAATTTTGCCTCCCTAACAGCTATCCCGTAGGCCTCTCGGTTGTGAGCAAGATGCTCTGCTACTGATGCATCCATTTGCAGATCATCAACGATTTCGTGCAGTCGTCTTCGCCTTGGTCTTCCTCTCTTTCTTTTTCCCATTATGTACCCTTCCAAGATCGTCTTCTCTGAATTATCATGACGTTTAATATGTCCAAAATATTTAAGTGTTCTCTGTTTAATCTTCCTTACTAGCCAGCCTTCTTCAATATTAAGTTCTTGTAGTATGGATATATTTGTTATTTTCTGTGTCCATGATATTTGAAGGACTCTTCTGTAGCATTTACATTCAAAGGCATTTATGTGTTTATCAGCTGTTTTGTTAATTGTCCAGATCTCACAGGCATATGTTGCGATGGGAAAGGTGCATGACCTTAAAAATCTTATTTTTGTAGTTCTGTCTGTTCCTCTCCACAGATTTCTTTAGTTTTTTAATTTTTTGAAGAGCGATAGATGTCCTCCTTTTAATTTCCCTCACTGTATCTCCATTATTAGTTAGTAATGATCCCAGATATTCAAAACTTTCCACTTCTTTCAAGTTTTCCTCATGGATACATATTTCAGCTGCCTTATTTATTTTGTCAGTTGTCATCAATTTAGTTTTCTTTGCATTAAGATAGAGGTTTTGCTATTCACTGTTCTTCCGGACTGACAAAATTAGTTTTTCCATTCCTTTTTGTGTTGTGGACAGCATTGCTGTGTCATAAGCATATCTAATCTCTGGTATTTCATAACCTCCAATTGTTATGGCATCGTAATATTCTTTGCCTACATCTGCTCTAATATCCCTTATTAAATTTTCAGTATACAAGTTAAATAAGTAATGCGACAATATGCACCCCTGACGGACCCCTTGTTTTATGTCAAACCAAGTTGTTGTTTCACCATTTATTCTTGCTGCTGCCTGATGGCCTAGATACAGCAGTGATATTAATTGTATCACTTGTGTTGGAAATCTTATTGTGTCCATTATTCACCCAAAGTTTCTTTTGGTGTACACAGTCAAATGCTTTTGAATAGTGCATCTGTAGTATGGGGATAAATTAACTTAGTTCACTTGTCAAGGGGCATTCTGGCTTTACCTAACGTGACTCGTCCCATATCAAACTTGTAGCTCATGGGGCATCAAATAACATAAACTAGTAGGTCGTGGGGCATCAAATAACATACTAGAGGTGCTGGGATATCGGAAAAGGAGAAAAGAGGAATGGATAAGCGAGACCACATGGGAAAAGATAGACCAAAGAAAAGAAATCAAGAAAAAATTACTGAACACCAAATCACAACGGCTTAAAGAACGAGTTTTAAGTAATTATGCACAAAAAGACAAAGAAGTGAAGGAATCATGCCGTCAAGATAAACGTCAATATTATGACAACTTAGCAGAAACAGCAGAGAAAGCAGCATATACAAATGACATGAAAACCATATATAAAATCACAAAGCAGATAACAGGTAACTTCAACACAAGATGTGAAAGGGCAGTAAGAACACAAAATGGACAACTGGTCAGTGGAGAAAGAGAAAAAATTGAAAGATGAAGGGGACACTTTAACACCCTACTAAACAGAACACAAGCAGCACAAACAATAGACATACCTGAAGCAAAAACAGAACTAAACATCAATACAGGACCAATAACAATAAATGAAGTAAAGGAGGCGATAATGAAGCTAAAATCAGACAGGGCACCAGGTGAAGATGAAGTGACTGCTGAGATGTTGAAAGCAGAAGAAACAGAAACACCAAAACAACTTTGCCGGATATTACAACAAATTTGGGATCTAGAAAAAGCCCCAGAGGAGTGGAAAACTGGGCATATAGTAAAACTACCAAAGAAGGGTGATCTCAGAGATTGCGGGAACTGGAGAGGCATTACCCTACTGCCACTCACCAGTAAAGTATTTTGCAGAATAATCATCAACAGAATTGTACCAACATTTGAGGAAAAACTTCGGAAAGAGCAGGCAGGATTTAGGAAAGGAAGATCATGCATAGACCACATATTTGTACTTAGACAAATATTAGAACAGGCAAATGAGTGGCATAGCACAACATATACATTATTCATAGATTTTGAGAAAGCCTTTGACAGTGTCAACAGAGATGCACTGTGGAAAATCCTAAGATGGCATGGCCTCCCCCATAAAATAGTTAATGTAATCAAAGCCCTATACGAGGGTTTTCAGTGCAAAGTTATCTGTGGAGAACATACCTCCAGCAGCTTTAGGGTACAAACAGGAGTGAAACAGGGATGTGTACTATCACCAACATTATTTATCTTGGCAGTAGACTGGTTAATGAAGGAGGCAACATCAGACAAACGCAGAGGATTACAATGGACCCTTGACACAGTGCTGGAGGACCTTGACTTTGCGGACGACATTTGTCTATTATCAAGCAATCACAAAGATATGCAAGATAAAATAAACAAGCTAACTCAGAATGCAAACAATATAGGACTAAAGATCAACGTAGGAAAGACAAAGTTAATGAAGCAAAATGTGAACAACAGAAATGTACTCAGAGTAGATAACAAGTTAGTGGAGGAGGTCAACGAATTTGTATACCTTGGCAGCAGAGTAGTAGAAAATGGAGACAGCACAGAGGACATCAACAGCAGACTTACTAGAGCAAACCAGGCTTTTGCAATGCTGCAGATTATATGGAAATAAAAAAAAACTAAGCATAAATATGAAAATCAGGATATTTAAGAGTAATGTTCTAAGTGTACTACTCTATGGAAGTGAATGCTGGAAAATCACCAAAACCATAGAAAACAAGTTGAATTCTTTCCAGACTAAATGTTTACGAAGAATTAGAAAAATATTTTGGCCAAACACCATAAGAAATACCATCTTATTAGCAGAAATGCAGATGAAACCACTGACAACAATTATTGAGGAAAGACGCTGGCGATGGTTGGGACATATGCTCCGAATGACTGACAACTCACTACCAAAAATAGCACTAAGATGGACACCACAGGGGAACAGAAGTAAGGGTAGACCAAAAGAGACATGGAGAAGAACAACAGAAAGGATGTTGAGCAATAGAGGGCTCACCTGGGCAAGAGCATAAAAAAAGGCGAAGGACAGGCATTTGTGGAAAACCCTTGCGGAAGCCCCATGTGCCCTGGGCACTTAAGGTTCAGAGAGAGAGAGAGAGGTCGTGGGGCATCAAATAACATAAACTAGTAGGTCGTGGGGCATCAAATAACATACTAGTAGGTCAGGGGGCATCAAATAACATAAACTAGTAGATCGTGGGAGAAATGTGTATCAATGAGGAAAAACTGAAAGAAGCGGAGAGTTTTGAATATCTTGGATCACTACTAATTAATAATGGAGATGCAATGTGGGAAATTAAAAGGAGGACATTTATCGCTCTTCAGAAAGTAAAACAACTAAAGAATCTGTGGAGAGGAACAGACAGAACCATAAAAATAAGATTTTTAAAGGCATGCATTTTCCCATCGCAACATATGCCTGTGAGACCTGGACACTTAACAAAACAGCTGAGAAACACACAAATGCCATTGAATGTAAATGCTACAAAAGAGTTCTTCAAATATCTTGGACACAGAAAAGAACAAATATATCCATACTACAAGAACTTAATATTGAAGAAGGCTGGCTAGTAAAGAGGATTAAAGAGAGAAAACTGAAATATTTTGGACTCATTAAACGTCATGATAATCTAGAGAAGACCGGCTTGGAAGTGTACATAATGGGAAAAAGAGGAAAACCAAGGCGAAGATGGCTGCAAGACATCGTTGATGATTTGCAAATGCATGCATCAGCAGCAGGCCATCTTGCTCACAACCAAGAGGCCTACAGGAGTGTTGTTATGGAGGCAAGGTTCCGCAAGGGACGTGCAAATGAATGAATGCAGTAGGTCGTGGGGGATCAAATAATATAAGCTGATACAAATAGGTCGTGGAAAACCTAACAACTTAAATTAAGTCGTGGGACATGAATAATTTAAACTAACAAGTCGTGGGGCATCAAATAACTTAAACTAGTTTGTCGTGGGCCAACAAATAACTTAAACTAGTTTGTCGTGGGCCAACAAATAACCCAAACTAGTTGTTCACGAGGCATCAGAAAACTTAAACAAGTTGGCCGTGGGGCAACAAATAACTTAAATTTGTAGGTAATGAGGCATCAATTAAGTTAAACTAGTTGGTGGTCGGGCATCAAATAACGTATACTAGCAGGTGGTGGGGGCATCAAGTAACTTAAACTAGCAGGTGGTGGGGGCATCAAGTAACTTAAACTAGTAGGTGGTGGGGGCATCAAGTAACTTAAACTAGCAGGTGGTGGGGGCATCAAGTAACTTATACTAGCAGGTGGTGGGGGCATCAAGTAACTTATACTAGCAGGTGGTGGGGGCATCAAGTAACTTATACTAGCAGGTGGCGGGCCATCAAATAAATTAAATACCAGGTGATTGGCCATCAAATAACTTAAACTAGTAGGTCATGGGGCATCAAATAAACTAATCTAGCAGGTGGCGGGACATCAAGTAACTTTTAGGTCGCAGGGCATCATTAACTTAACCCAGTTCCTGGGGTAGCAACTTAACCCAGTTCCTGGAGTAGCAACGTAACCCAGTTCCTGGTGGAGCAACTTAACCCAGTTCCTAGTGGAGCAACTTAACCCAGTTCCTGGTGAAGCAACTTAACCCAGTTCCTGGTGGAGCAACTTAACCCAGTTCCTGATGGAGCAACTTAACCCAGTTCCTGATGGAGCAACTTAACCCAGTTCCTGACGGAGCAACTTAACCCAGTTCCTGGTGAAGCATCAGCTAACCTAAAAAAAGAAAAAAAAATCTCTGAAGTTACACTATATAACCTTGCAAGCACCAACCAAACTAACCATTATCTGTTCATGTCGGGGAATTCCTGGCAGTCCCTTTGCCTCTTGTGACCAGGCATATTTACTGACACAACAGTCCTAGAACTTTCAACCATGTTTTTACAGAGTTTTCCTTGGGTGCAACAACAAGTTCCTTTTTGCCCCCTAAGCTCTTCAACTTGTGAACGTTTTGACACTTCCTTCCCGAGTGGACGCATTACTTTCTTGTAAAATTCCTACACTACTTTCTTTATGTAGATTACTTTGTTTGTTTTTGGTGGATTGTAGTGGAGCTTTCGACAGAGGCGGTTGATGCTGGTGCATTCTGTCAGTTATGATGAATTTGACGAATGGGCTTCTATTTGCTTTATACATGGGATGACGTGCAGGACGCTTCTGTGGAGAATTTTTTTTTTCTAGATAATGTGATAAGAAACAACGAAAGATTATCACATGGAGATGGTATGAAACGATGTAAGATCACTACATCTAGATGGTAAGAAACAATGTAAGATCATTACATCTAAATGGCAAGAAACAATGTAAGATCATTACATCTAGATGGCAAGAAACAATGTAAGATCATTACATCTAGATGGCAAGAAACAATGTAAGATCATTACATCTAGATGGCAAGAAACGGTGAAAGATTATCTCTTCTACATGAAAAGAAACAGTGACAGATTATCTCTTCCACACGAAAAGAAGCAACGAAAGATTACCTCTTCTACATAAAAAGAAGCAATGAAAGATTACCTCTTCTACATAAAAAGAAGCAATGAAAGATTACCTCTTCTACATAAAAAGAAGCAATGAAAGATTACCTCTTCTACATGAAAAGAAGCAATGAAAGATTACCTCTTCTACATAAAAAGAAGCATTGAAAGATTACCTCTTCTACATAAAACGAAGCAATGAAAGATTATCTATTCTACATGAAAAGAAACAATGAAGGATTATCTATTCTACGTGAAAAGAAGCAATGAAAGATTACCTCTTCTACATTAAAAGAAGCAATGAAAGATTCTACATGAAAAGAAACAATCAAAGATTATTTATTCTACATGAAAAGAAGCAATGAAAGATTACCTCTTCTACATTAAAAGAAACAATGAAAGATTATCTAATTTACTGGACACCGAATAGACTGCGTTTGAGCAGGACTAGGATTCTTTGGGAGGGGGCTGGCGACAGAGAGAGAGAGAGAGAGAGAGAGAGAGAAAGAGGGAGAGAGAGAGAGAGATGGTATAATACGAGAATGAAAGAATAGCAAACAAAGATGCGAAAGAGCGGCAAAACAGAATGAAAGAGTAACAAAGAGAAGCGGAGAACACATAATAAACAAGGCAGGTGGCGTAGCTGGGAAAACAGATGATGTCCCTGATACAGAGTTGACGTGGGACACGACCCTTCACACCGTTCACAACCTTAGACGACCCTGATGGTGCTTATTATCCTTTGAGAAGTTGGAGATACATTACAGCCAACCTTCTTTAGGCAAACAGTGCAGGAAATATGTATGTTAGGAAAACAGACATTTTCTTAAATTTAATAATAATGCTAGGGTGAGTCAAAAAGTAACCTCATTTTCAAACTCTTGATCACTTTTCAACGTAGTTCCCACCACATTCAGTACAGGTTTGCCATTGCTTCCCTAATGCCTGGGTTCCTCGAGAAAGAAAAAAAAATCTTCTGACTGAGCGTATCTCTCGGTGCGCACTGAACTTGTTCCCGCCTAGCGCCTCCTTGAGTGGTTCTAACACATGATAAGTATATGTTGCGAGGCCAGGTGAATATGTAGGATGTGGAAGACACTCCAGACCCAGATTTGTAATTTATTGAGCCGTTGCGCTTACTGTGTGATTTTGCGCATTATCATGTTGTAAGAACATACCAAAACGGAGAAGAACGATGTTTTGTTCTGACTGAAGGTTTCAATCGGTTCTCAACCAGATCATAGTATTCTCCGCTGTTGATAGTGGACCCTCTGCGCATGTATTGTTCCTGGATATGGTCTTTACAGTCCCAGAAGAACGCAAATGCCAGGTTTCCGACTGGCGAAATTGAATCTATGATTCCGGCAAGGAAGAATGTCGGTACTCCTTGCTGAATCGCCGTGTCTGGGCTGGAATTAGTGCACCCAGCATTCGTCTCTAGAAAGCCATCTCCTTCAGCTTCAAAACGTAAAAGAGTTCCACAAACCATCCTCTCAGCGTTCTTTCTGACTGGGGCCTGAGTTGTTCTGGCACCAGCCTAGCGGAGACGGTTCGGTACTGCAGTACTTTGTCAACGGTGTGAGGCGCAAAGCTATGACTAATCTTCAGTTCTCCAGCCACCTCGTCGGTTTTTATTCGTTTACTGTCTTGTATCATTCGTTCCACTTCAGCATTATTGTCAGGCCTATTAGCAGCGTGATGCCGGCTGGAGCGAGCTACAACTTACTAGATTTAACACCCCACTTTTAAACCTCTTTTGCCATTCATATACCTACTGAAGCGACACATGTGTGTCCCCACACTGCTTCTTCATTCTGCAGTGATTATCTGCAGGTTCTCGCCATCATCATCATCATCATCATCATCATCATCATCATCATCATCATCATCATCAGGTGCCGTGCCGATTGGCGTTGGCTATTATGCTTCTTCAGAGTATAGATCTTTCATGCAGGCCAAAAGTTCAGTTGGTGATCTCCTCTCACACCATCCCGTCAGACTGTCCAGTATCATTTCTCTTGATCTTCCTCTTGATCTTCTTCCCTCTATTTTTCCTGTTGTTATAATATTTTCAATGCCCCCCCCCCCCTTTTTTATCATTGCATGTCCTATGAAAGTACACTGCCTCTATTTTATTTTTTGGACAAGATTTTTTGTCTCTCAAAAGACCCAAGAAACATGCTGTTTTTTTTTTCTCGTGCGTGCTTCCAAGGGAGCGGCCATCTTTGATCTGGTCTGCTGCCGGTAAATTTCCAAAATGGCTGATGTGCCTCCGCGCATATACATCTAGAGAGGATGACATAACATTTCTGTACTACAATGGTCAACTGCTTATTTAGAATTTTGAGAGCAAATCTGAAGTTTTTTTTTTTAAACTCATCCTCGTAATAAAAAAGAAATCTGTAACCCGAAGCCCAAACTTAAGTAGAAGAATTCAATAGCTACTTCCCGTGAGGTCACCGTGGACTCCTGCAGCCTAGTCCAGACATCACGTGACATAGCTGTGTTCGTCTCATCGATTTTCTCCCTTTTCCCCCGTTCTCGTCTCCGTGTCCACGTCTCGTCAGATCTCGGAGCTTAATCTGAGAATTCTGGGAATGTTTGGGAGAAGCCGGGGGCGGGTAGCACTCCAGACACCGGAAAATTACTACTGGGAAGCTGGGAGAGAGCTAGCGCGCTAGAGAACAATTTGGAAAATTCCATAATGTTCTCCTGTGACGTTAGTTTGAGGAAAGAACGAAGGGAACGAGGACCTTAAATGATAATAAGAAAAAAAAACAGTACGACAGTGACGCTATGGGGGAAAGAAGAAGAAGGTCCAGACTTATGTGCCATGAAATAGATGCAGTGACAATGTTGGCTGTCAGTGTAGGTTAAAGGAGATACCGAAGAGAAGATCAAAGCACTTACAGGCCTGACCGCTGTGCAAAGATGGCGGACTTGTCTACCCGACTAACTATGGCACGGGGAGTGGATACAGGGGCTTGCTTTAAGACCCAGGGCGGGGATCCAGGAAACACGGCTTCTTGATAAACTCCACCACCTTTGTGACCACATGGAGATATTGTCCGGCTAAACAGACTTGAGAAGATAACTTTTGAGAGCTGTGAATAACTTTTGAGAGCTGTGAAGATGTGGAATGTAATCTTGTCCACCTTCAGCAGTTTACTTGCTCCACTACATTCTGTCTTTTGTCTCTCATCATTCGCTCTTTCCAGTCATTCAGTTTAATTCAAGTATTAAAATAAAAATAGGAAAAAAAAAGAGAAGAAAAAGAAGACGAAAAGATGGCGGACATTGGTCACTGTCTACAGCTCAACTATTGAACGCAGGCCAAATCGAGGACAGGTCAGGGGGTCAGAGGTCAGAGGGAGGGCAAAGCAGCCGGCTTAGGGTAGCTGAAGTAATTTAGAACACAGTAACATCTTCGCCTCTCCCTTTCGGCTCTCTCTCTCTCTCTCTCTCTCTCTCTCTCTCTCTACCAATCGAATCATACCCTGACAGTTTATTCCACTCTTGACCTGACCATTCCGGTTCGCGGTGAGTCATGATGTTGCTCATAACCAGTTTACAGTGAAGTGTTTTTACTGTCTCAAGACGTAGAGGGTCACGGCGCTCTGCGTTACGGGCTCCTGATGTTTTGCTCATAACTTTATCTCAATGTATAAAATCGGAAAAAAAGTAGGAGCAGCTTTATTACTTAACGATTACAAAGTTGTATCACAGCTTTACTGCAGTGTTTAGTGTATAGTTGTATACTTATACACCAATTATTGTATAACTTTATCTCAGTGCTCTAATACTTTTCTGGCTCATCATGTGGTATATTACTAATTTATGGTGAAGTACTTCAACACTCTCTCTCTCCCCCCCCCACCCCCGTGCGATATATTATGGTTAAATGCGTGATACTTTGACGACTCCAGCAAAGATTGCAGTAAAACTGGTTTTAGTAATACAAGTAGACAGAAGTTAAATGTTGAGTTTTACTAAAAAAAAAAAAAGGATTAGAAAATATGAGGAAAGTGAAGAGAAATGTGAGAAAAGTTCGCAGAAACGTATTCATTTTCCCTATATTTTCTATTCTTAAAACAACAATAACCGCATATGGCAAGTGCACACGTGAAATAAAATGGCGAATAAGCTAAGCAAAAAAAAAAAAAAAAACTGCTTTCAGTGACACGAAGAAGATGTCTCTAAAAGTGAGGAAAATAGTATTACAGTGCTATATAGAGCCAATATTGCTATATGGTTGTGAAACTTGGACAGTCAACAAAATGTGACAAAGAAACGAAGCAACAGAGATGTAGTTTTTGCGAAAGATGCAACAGATATCCTGGAGAGAAAGAAAAACAAACGAAGAGGTTCTCAAAAAAAAAAGTTTCAGAACACAGGAAACTAGTTAAGGAAAAAGACAATCACATTTCTTGGACATGTTACGAGGAGACAGAAGTTTGAATAGTGGCTGGAAAACTCAAGGGAAAAGGGGAAGAGAGGAAGGCCAAGAGAAAGATATCTCAGTATACTGACCAAGTGGCACGGAAAAAAGAAGAGCATCTGAACTAATCGGAAGCACCAAGGACCGTGCAAAATTGAGAAGCGTGATCGTCGACGCTGTCCGGCACGAAGGTTTGGCTAACAACTTTCAAGGTCAGGGGTTCCAATATTGTCTCTTCTGCCTGCACAGTCCGAACCTTACTGAGTTCTTATTTCAGTAGTTCTGTTTGAGACCTGTTATTTTCTTGTGAGTTCATTACGTCTCTCTCTCTCTCTCTGTCATTTCAGTATTTCTATTTGAGCTCTGTCATTACATTGTTGGTTCAGTATTTATGTTTAACGTTCATCATTACTCAATATTCGTAGACCGAGAAGCCGTACTGATATTAAAAATAAGTTTACAGAAGGGCCCCGACTTACGTGTCTCCGTAAGTACGAAATCAGGGCTAACGTTAAAAAAAAATGCACCATGCCCTACATGAAATCCTCGAAATTCTACAGAACAAACTGATAACGTAAAGAACCGCCAAATGGCTCATCTATTCATACATTCATTTATTTGCGTGTCCTTTGCGGAACTTTGCCTCACTAACAGAACTCCTATAGGCCTATCGGCTGTGAGCAAGATGGCCTGCTGCTGATGCATCCATTCGCTGAACATCAACGACGTCTTGCAGCCATCTTCGTCTTGGTCTTCCTCTCTTTCTTTTTCCCATTATGTACACTTCCAAGACTGTCTTCTCTAGATTATCAAGACGTTTAATGTGTCCTAAATATTTCAGTTTTCTCTGCTTAATCCTCTTTACTAGCCAGCCTTATTCAATATTAAGTTCTTGTAGTATGGATATATTTGTTCTTTGTGTCCACGATAGTTGAAGAACTCTTCTGTAGCATTTACATTCAAAGACATTTGTGTGTTTCTCAGCTGTTTTGTTAAGTGTCCAGGTCTCACAGACATATGTTATGATGGGAAAGATGCATGTCCTTTAAAAATCTTATGTTCATAGTTCTGTCTGTTCCTCTCCACAGATTCTTTAGTTGTCTTACTTTCTGAAGAGCGATAGATGTCCTCCTTTTAATTTCCTTCATTGTATTTCCATTATTAGTTATCGAAGATATTCAAAACTCTCTACTTCTTTCAATTTTTCCTCATTGATTCATATTTCAGCTGCCTTATTTGTTTTGTCAGTTGTCATCAATTTAGTTTTCTTCGCACTAAGATAGAGGTCTTGCTCTTCGCTGTTCTTACGGACTGTTAGTTTTTTTCCATTCCTTTGCGTTTTATGGACAGTAATACTGTGTCATCAGCATATCTAATCTCTGGTATTCCATAACTTCCAATTTTTATGGCATCGTAATATTCTTTGTCTACATCTTCTCTAACCTTCCTCATTATATTTTCAGTACACAAGTTAAATAAGTAAGGCGACAATATGCACCCCTGACAGACCCCTTGTTTTATGTCAAACCAAGTTGTTGTTTCACCATTTATTCTTACTGCTGCTTGTTGGTCTAAATACAGCAGTGATGTTAATTGTATCAAATGTGTTGGAAATCCCATTTTTTCCCATTATTTCCCAAAGTTTCTGGTGTTATATACAATCAAATGCTTTTGAATAGTCTATAAAAGATAGAGTCATGTATCGCCAAATGGTATACAGCAAAATATGGCCTCGTGTCGACTTACGGAAAGTGGACTGTGGAACGATCCACTAACGTAAGCTGAAGGGGGGGGGGGGCCCTCTTCCTGTACATAATGTACAGGATACATAGTGTGTACCTTGTACATACAAGGGTTCAGTTCCTTGTATTCATCATACTAGAAAGGCCATGGAGAGCGAGTTACAGGCCTTGAGTCCTACATTTTGTCTCTGATATGAAAGGATGGGGAAAGCGGTCCGGTACCCAGGGGCACAGCCTTGGTTTCCTCCCCCCCCCCCCCCACCCCCCGTACATGACAAAGGCTACATTTATCATTTATAAAGTTAACAGGAAAAGGGGGGGGGGGGGAGGCAAGGGTGGAAATCTCTGTAAAATCCCAGAATTCTCTCAGTACGGTTACACTGCTGGCCAAAACAAGCTTACCCAGATTTAGCTTTCGAAGCTCCGCGCTATCTTTCTAATCATTTTTCTGTCTCCTTGAGCCTCCTAGCCACCTGCGGCGGTCCACGGCAGAGAATCATTTTGATTCAGGCTTTTGGGGCACGATCTTGGCCGACCTTGACATTGTTGTTGAAACTGAGAATTCACCCACCTCGGGTGTCTGAAATGTTTTGGGAGTGGGAGTGTCTGTTCGTGTCTGAACATTCCAGACATTTCTACCACTCGAAATATGATCTGCGCTAAGTCTCATCCACAAGCTTGGCTGACGCGTGCGAAGAAATCCTGGCAAAGATGGTGGCGAACACAATATATATATATATATATATATATCTCAGGTAATTATAATAATAATTTCGTATAATTCTAATCACATGAAGATTTCTTTTCTTTCTGAACATTTCTAGGATTAAAAAAAAAAAAAAAGCGATACTCCCCTCTTAATAAATTTACTGATAAATTTTCCCCATTTTTTGTTACATAAAAAAATGTAAAGGTAAGGGTAATCCTGTTATACCTTAGAGGCACATAGGGATATGGTGTTAGTGCCCATATTTTCCTTGACCTGTCAGTACACTAGAGGGTGATATGGTCAGTATCATGCCTGGCCGCCTTTCCTTCCTCAACTCCAGAAGAAGTCAGGTACCCATTTCTACAGCTGGGTGGCTGTGTTCCCCCCAATATTCTTGAGTTCTGATTGAAATATAAATGAAATGTGATAACTACAGTTATGCCAATTGTGGTCCTAGTAGACTAGAAGTAAAAACAAAATGAAAAAAAGTCACAGTAAATACAGTTTTAAAAAAGCAAGAATAGTCCAGTATTTCGGCTCAATGCGTTAGTTAAAGACAGTTTAGAAGAGAAAACAGGAAATAAATAAAATATACACAGGCAAACACGAAAGAACAATGAAAAATGGCGGCCTGATGAGATGGAGGTGATAAAATTTCACATAAGAAGCTGACGGAAAACATGAGAAAGCAAGACCCGTGCAGGAATATAATCGTGTAATTAATTTCACGTTCTTCCATTACGGCAGTCCTTCTGCCCTCCTTATTCCTGTTCATCTTTGCTCACCATCCTGCCACACCCTCCACCCAACATACACACTCCCTCTAATACCCTAGGCAAACCGGTATTTTGCATCCTCCTTTTGTCATATCATCATGTCGCTTGCATATTATGGACGTGCCACCGTAAAATGTCAGAGCTGTTAGCTAGACTAATACACGAGATAGCCTTCCTCTTTTCAAATGTCAAAGAGATTCGCCAACATTTTTTGGACAAGACAGGCCCAATAGTAACAGTTTACTACTGTACCCAGTATCTGAGCCTGAATCTTGTCGCAAGCAGGGATGATAGTTTGGCTGAAAGTATGATGTAGGCGGCCATGACATTCTTATTCCTGGAGACCGAAGCAATCGCAGAACGCTTCAGATTATCAGATGAAAATGCCTTAGCATACGTCCAGATCCCTTAAATTTCTAGCGTTTTTAAGGTTATTTCAGATTTGGAGGTAGGGGTGGGGGGTGGGTATGATAGTTGAAGAAACTTACGGGATAGATGTACGTACTCCAGTAACCAGAAAAGTAAGGTCGAAGTAACTCGATTCTGCTTGCTGTACAGTATTTCGTAAACACTTTGTTAATAACCGAAGATGCAATCTCGTTTTTTGTCGATTCGGACTCGATTCGACTTAAGTCATTTTAAAGACTCGACCTGTATTCGAATCGAATACGGTGACTTGGTCTTGACTTGAAACTTGATGTTTTTTAAACAATCGAGAAGTCGGCTGTACCGCAGTCCGGTGTTAGTAAGATATCTAACACAGCGTGTGTTTCAGAGACGTCACGTCCATATGCACTGTCTGATGTTTGATTTGAAACTACGATCTGTTTAGTTTTGCATCGTTGTTGTTTGGGCATAGTGAAGTAACCTGCTGACTTTAGAGTACAGCGCGTAACGTTAAGCGGACGGACACCACGAAAGTGAAGAATTTATATAACTGACGTCCTGATAGGTCACAATCACGAATATATTATCACTGATGGATGGATGGATGGATGGATGGATGGATGGATGGATGGATGGATGGATGGATGGATGGATGGATGGATGGATGGATGGATGGATGGATGGATGGATGGATGGATGGATGGATGGATGGATGGATGGATGGATGGATGGATGGATGGATGGATGGATGGATGGATGGATGGCTGGCTGGCTGGCTGGCTGGCTGGTTGGACGGACGGAATAAAAAGGTAACAATTTTCTCAACAGTAAGGGTACCTACTAGTCCTGTGTGCAGCTGCTCCAGTGTAATAGTAGTAACTGCTTGCAAACAGAACCTTACAAAAGTAAAATTGAGTCTGTCTTGTCCTTGTTGTACACCTAAAATTAATACTGTGTTCCTAATAGGCTTTTGGAAGAGATTTGGCAAAAGCAACATACTAGACGAGAAAGTAAAAAAGTTCAGCTAGAAGGAATAAAAGAGAATACATGGACAATATGGCGAAAGAAGCAGAGAAGACAGTAGAAACAGGAGACAACAAAACTATATAACATACGAAAGAGGCTAACAGGTACTACTGCAAAGAAAGACCAATCCTTAGCAAAACCGACACATTATTAACTTCAAGTAAAGACCAAAAGCAAAGATGGGCCGAACACTTCCAAGAAATACTTAATCGACCAAACCCATATGAACTGATAGACCTTGAAACTGACTTACTATTCCCACAACAAAATATCAACCTAGATGAAATTACACGCTGGGCTTAAAATGCAAATTACAGCAAAGATCAGAGGCAGACAAGCGAGATTTGTAGGACATTTTCTGAGAAGAGGAAAATTGGAACACATTGTGGCAACTGGAGAAAATGATGAAAGAAGGGACAGAGGAAGACAGAGAGAGAAGTTACTGGATGGGCTGTCAGTGTGGCTAGGAAGAAAGTCACCGGTAGATCTCATAATCAAGTCTAAAGACAGGGAATTGTGAAGAGAAATGATCGCCCACGCCACTCGGAACGGCACTTGATTGATTGACTATGAATATGTTTGTGCAGTCAACACAGAATAATGAATGAGTGAATGGTCCCAGATTGAAACAGGCGTGAAACAAGGATGTATATTGTCTTCCTTGCTTTTTGGAATTGCCATAGACTTCATAATTAAAAAATGCTGCACAGGTAAAACGGGCATTGATTTGGTACATGAGACCCAACTGGAAGATCTTGATTTTGTAGACGATAAAACTCTTATCAGTGACAATGTGAAATCAGTGCAAGTAAAAACAGATACCCTGTCTTCAATGGGCAGCAAAATATGACTTGAAATTAACAAGGATAAAACAAAAATAATGAAACTTCTCATTAACCATGAAGAACAAATATACGTAGAAGGAACAGCTGTTGAAGAAGTAAACGATTTTGCATATCTCGGCAGCTACTTATACCAGAATGGTGACACCAGAAAAGAAGCTAGAATTCAAATTGCAAGAGCAGCATTGACCTTCAAGATTCTTGAGATCATACTGCATTCAAAAGTTATAAGCATAAAAACCAAGTTAAGACTATTCAATTCAACTGTGATATCCACCCTCATTTATGCATGTGAAAGCTGGAAAACAACTAAAGAAATAGACAAGAAATTAGACTCTTTCGAAAAAAAATGCCTAAGGAAAATTCTCGGTATAAAGTGGAACGAATTCAAGAACACAGAGATAAGACAGATGAGCAAACAACCTGTCTCATTGGTGATCAGAAAAAGAAGATGGACATATGTCGGTCATGTGATGAGAAGATACAATCAGAGGATCCCCAAACAAGCTATGAAGTGGAGCACAACAGGCCAAAGAAAAAGAGGCCGACCACGTGAAACTCTAAAGAGGACATTGTTAAGAGAGGTCAGTTTAGTTGGCATAACATCCCTTGATTAGATTGAAAAACTCGCCGAAGATAGGAAATCTTGGCGAACTACCACGCGGGCCCTGTGTGACGTTTAGCAGCTCGGGAAGGATGTTTCATGTTTCAATAGGTTTTGGTACAGCGTCAAATCAAAATGAGTACATGGTTGATGTGAAAGTGGTGAATAAAGTTTGTTTTGTGTGTTATTGTTAATTTATTTTGTTTTCCTCACTTTAACAATTCTCAGCCTCTTGTGTGTGTTGTAAAAAAAAAATCACTTTTAGCGTTACTAATCTAGTAACCAGAGTCACCTGTCACTCTTTTAACATTCTGACTCACAGACTTAAGACGTGACTTGACATTCAGCTGCATACAAGGACTTGAAAATTGGAGGTAGTGACTTGATACTTGAGACTTGGAGGTAGTGACTTGACACTTGACCCAAAGTAGGACTTGAAGCCGTTTTCAAAGACCTAACACTTGACTTGGGAGTACTTGGGACTTGAAGCTGCTTGCAAAGACTTGGGAATCGACTTGTGAATTGAAGGCAATACCCCCCACATTAATCCGCTAACTTTACTGGTTCAAAGAAATACATATAAAGTTCTAGTAATGAAAATGTTATTTGAATTTCACCAAGCTAACTTTTCGTAGATCCATTTTGTCATTTGAACGAATGCTAAGTCCTTTGATCTGAAACCTCGCATAATTTGGCTACATCCGAGCACCACGTTAATGCAGAAGTGTTCCCAGAATCTTCCATTACATAGGCGGGCTGTTAAGATAGAGGATATTATAAAGTTCATCGAGGAAGCACTGATAACCGCCTGTACGTGCTCCCAGGAAACGTACCAAGGTAAAGGTAGCATCTTGGAAGAAAAAAAAAAAGAAACAAAATGTTGGATAACTGCTGTTCTGATTTTTTTCTAAACATGTCTCAAAAGCAGACAAGACAGAGGTGGAGTGCAGCAAAGAAAGATGAGCAACAGCTGCAGATCTTTGAGAGCAAGATCATAAGAAGAATCCTTGGGCCCATAAAGGATACCAACAGTGGGGAATGGAGAGCTAGAAGGGGCACTGAACTTAAAACAGCTTATTTAAATCACAACGAATTATAAATGTCTTGAAATTGAACAGACTACGCTGGCTGGGGCATGTAGAAAGAATGGAAGAGAATAGGCAACCGAAAATGACGTATGATGAGGGAAACAAGACTAAGGGGTAGACCAGGACAAAGATGGAGACAACATAGAAGAGGATGTAAAGGAAATTGGTGTTACCAACTGTAGAGAGAAGAAAAGGAATAGAGAGGAATGGAGGCGAACTTTATCTGCTGCAATGAGCTTTAATGGCATAGAAAGCTGAAGAAGAAGAAGAAGAAGACAGTTTTGAATCTCACATTCTGGTTTTATTAGAAAATGAATGACAACAAGAAGTTTAACAAAAGAATACACAACAAAAAATGGCCGTGAAGCTGTGGCTGACACCCTGAACAATGGCAAGCCCCCAAGGCTGTCCCAGCTTGAGAGAAGTCTGTCACGAATGTTTGACAAATAAAATCGATGCATCCTGAAGCTTTTACTTCGCAGCCATCGTTGTAGCTTCAAGCGCTATCACATCAATACAAGACTTCTATATTTTAAACAAAAATATACACGTTCTGCCATAAATTTAAATCCTACCAAGAACAGCAGATTTTTAAAGCAAAATATTTGCTGCTTGTTCCAAGCATGATCCATCAAATAGTTCCGTGTTTGTCCGTTTGCTGATGTTTCCAGGCTGTCCTCTGAGGTGCAGAGTCAACTTATCTCCTCCTTTTTTGGGAACCGCTTCTATCTGACAGGAAGAGTTCATCATCATCATCATCATCATCATCATGGCCTTTCACTCACTCGAGAGCATAGGCCACCGATAAAGGCCCTCAAGTCATCCCTAAATGTATAAACTAGGAAAAAAGTAGGAACAGCTTTATTATTTTAACGACCACAAAGTTGTGACGTTTCGGCGCGAGCCTTCATCAAACAGAAACAAACAGGTCGAAGAATCAGAGAGAAGAGACAAAGTATAGATTCACATCAAGCTTATGTAAACGAAATAACAAAAATTGAAAAAAAAATGAATGAAAAAATAATGAAAGATTGTAACTGAATGAAAACTTATCTCAGTCCTTGTAAAGGCACACAAGTATCGCTTGTGTGGATTCAGGAACATAAAACAATATGTGTCCTTTATCAGGGTTATAACGCGTTCGTCAACCCTGTTCTTAGAATTATTCTCTGCTTCCTTCCATGTGTATCCTTTGTCTCTGAGCACTGTCATAATTTCTCTTATTAAAGTAAGTCTAGGTCTTCCTCATTTTCTTTTTCCTTGAGGATTCCATGTCAGTATCTGTCTTGCTATGCAGGTGTCGGGTTTACTCAGAGTGTGGCCAATCCACCTCCACTTCCTTGACATCTTCTTCTTCTTCTTCTTCTTTCGCTTCTACCACTAAGACCGCCCCGTGATCCTACTGAATTTACTCATGTGGTCCTCGATAGGTCCCGCGGTCCCCATGTGGTCCCCGAAAGGACCACACGAGTGGACCACAAGAGGTTCAAGCAGGGCTTGAGCCTATATTCTTAGTGGGTCTCAGAAGCGGGAATGCGTGACATCGTGGTTGTCCATCAAGCCTAGGGTTGGACTTTCTCACCGGAAAACCTCGACGTGTTTTGGGATACATGTGTATCCCCGCCGGGTGAGAGGTGGTTGCCCATCCAGTCCAGCGTTGGACTTTCTCACCGGTTGAACCTCAGCGTGATTAGAATACGCATACATCTCCGCCAGGTGAGAGGTGGTTGCCTATCTAGACTGCACTGGTCCAGTGTCTCCGACTTCAGCATTTGTGGTCGTGGCCGCTACCTTTCCTAGTTGTGACCAGGACGGAGATTCTGTCCAGGAGGACGAATCCTCGCCACTAGTAAGTTTCACCCCCGGTTTAAGCCAGTTTAGGCATATTTCACTAGTATGGGTGTATATCGGACGTGGCCAGCCTCTAGAGCAAAGGTGCCGTGGTATGAGTAGCTATCGCCGCGAGACCACTGGACATACCGACTAAGCTTCACTTTATCCTTTCCATCACCTTTTCACATCGGCGCCGCACGGCAACCCTAATTTCTTTTCCGCATTTTCTTCATTGGCCGGGAGGAGTTTCTCTCCACGCGTGGTATGAGAAGAATCTCGCCAGCAGTGTCTTAACCCCTTGGTTCAGGCATTGCGCCCGATATGAGTCACATGGGACGTGGCCGACCTCCAGACCAGAGGTGCCGTGATTTGACTACTACTGTTCACTTCGCTTAATCCTTTCTTTCACCTTTTCCACAGTGGTGCCGCTCGGCAACCCCATTCGCATCTTTCTTCACTGGCCGGGAGGATCCCCACCCCACGCACGGCAGCTGAAGAATCTTGCCAGCAGCGGTAGATGAGCTACCAAACATGACTCTCATCTACCCGAAGCATCTGGTTTTCAGGCGCCAGATATTCGCCTTCCTCCTTCTCCTGTCAGTTTGAACAGTTCTGCCACGAGAAGGCCAGGAGCTGGACTTGACTGTCAGAGGCTATTTGAGACGCACACCATTGGAGTTGGAGAGCGTATCCCCCACCCCACCTCCGTCTATAGCAGTCCTTAGAACCACTTCCTTGACATGATTTGTAGGTTCAAAGGTTCTTGTCCTGTCCTTTCCCAGACCTCCTCGTTCCTGATCTTGTCCTGCCATTTAATGTTTAAAATCCTCCTCAAGCAGTAGTTCATGAATGTTCGTATCCTTTGTTTTATTGTCTTGGACATAAACCATATCTCCGAAACATATAGCAGGACATATACGTTTGTATTAATAAGCCTAATTTTATTTCTTGTTTGGATGTTCTTAGATCCCCCTGGGAACAACTGTGTTAAGAGCACACTTATCTTAACACAGTCTTTGTAAGACAGGGAGCATAGATCTTTTTGCTCAAAAAACGCTGACCTACTTCTGTAGCCCAGAAATTTGTAGCAATCAACATTAATTGTAATTGTTATTTTTGTAAAATGTAATGTCAGGTTGGTGGATGGATGGGGACATGGAGATCTCCGGCGGGGATGGGGGATGTCTGGTGTGAAACCAATGAATCCAGGACGTGACAAGCCTATGGGTCTTTACAACAATGGCTATCAGAATGATGTAAACAAAACAGAGCCAGCAGACAATGAGTGGCGGGGAATGGATATCACTGAGGCACTCGTCGGATTCCTCATCCCAAAGTTGAAGTGTCTCTGTGGAACTGTCTCAAAGCCGTCTGACCAGCCAGCGTTGCATGCTGGATCTGATTTGGGGAATGGGCTTAAGTACAGCCACCAGAGGCTGGAAAACAAAGTTTTGGCCAGGCCGGCCTACACCACTGTCTTCATGGCAGTCCGGGCAAGACCACAATCTGCTCTATCAAGGAAAGGTGCTGAAGTCGGAGGTACCCAGCCAAAAGGCGCATCGCAAAAATCAGGGTGCCACGCATCATCACCAATGTACTGAAGAGGAAGAAGAAGTAGTAGTAGTAGTAGTAGTTCCTAGATGAAGCTGGCGATGGTTGGTACATGTGCTCCGAATGACTGACAACTCACTACCAAAAATAGCACTAAGATGGACACCGCAGGGGACAGAATTAAGGGTAGACTAAAGGAGACATGGAGAAGAACAACAGAGAGGATGTTGAGCAATAGAGGGCTGGCCTGGGCAAGAGTAGGAAAAACAGGCAAAGGACAGGCATTTGTGGGAAAACCCTTGTGGAACCCCCATGTGCCTTGGACACTTAAGGTTCAGAGAGATAACCATATGCAGGAAGTGTTGATGCACAATTAATCTTGACAAAAAGTGTTGATTTCACTTTTAGTTTACTTGGTATACTTACGTTTCCACTGAGTCTCGAGCCCAACCTTTGCAGACTGCTGGCTATGATAGGGCTGACATTTGGTAGATCAGGCACGGAACACTGCTGATTGCTGGCTGTACTAGGGCTGACATCTGGTAGATCAGGCACGGAACACTGCTGATTGCTGACTATGATAGGGCTGACATCTGGTAGATCAGGCACGGAACACTGCTGATTGCTGGCTGTACTAGGGCTGACATCTGGTAGATCAGGCACGGAACACTGCTGATTGCTGGCTGTACTAGGGCTGACATCTGGTAGATCAGGCACGGAACACTGCTGATTGCGAGCTTAACTGTTTGACTTTAGCCTGCCACTTACCCCCAGCGCCACACATGCGCGACAAGAAACCAGACTTCAGAGCACATTCTGTAGCTCAAACCTCTCTACACAGAAGCCTGAACCCAACTGTGGCCCCACAGGGAACTGCACTGGAAGGTACACTTCTGTGTACAAAGACGACCTACAAAAGACTGCACAATTTATCTGGACAGTAAGAATAGGTATCTGAGGCTAGAACTATGGAACGCGGAAGAAGAAGACGAAACTTTTTGATTATCGATGTTCACAATCGTATTACAACTTCCATGAGCAAGGCATATTGTGACAGCTAGCTCTAAGATGCACTTGGTATAAGTGACAAATGTCGAAGTATTCGTTCATTCCTCCTTCCGGTTCCGTTTCGCAATTGTCGCCATTCATTTAGCAATTCATACTTTTTCATTTCACGAACGTCGCAATTTGCGTGGTTAATGAAAACATTTGTTGCAGTTTTACGGCATTATAAGAGTGTATTTTCCATAGCAAATGGAGGGCCATCAAGTATGATTTTGCTTCAGATTTTTCGGTTCATTACTGCAGCTGCTCAAATAGCGTCAGTTGTTATCTCTGATGGCACGTCGTGGTGTTATAGGGCGGCCTGCACATTTCCATATATTAAATATCCCAACTGGGCGTGTGGGAGAGCGCGTATTTTAATGTCGAAGGCTGCTCTGGCATGACACGGAAAGAAATATCTCACAGCCTATCTCTTGCAGTACCGAATCTTGTAAGGAATGGGTGCCTATCCAGGTGGACATCCATACACGCTACTGTGATCACACTTGATAAACTATGTAGATTACAAAGTCCTATTGATGTGAAGGCGTCCGCTGCTGTCGTTGTATCTGAAAGGCCATATGCTTTGCCAAAACTTGTTGATAAGAACTGTCTTCACCATCGAAAGATGCTCTAGTTATTTGAAGTAGTGGGTACGCTGTGTTTTTAGCTTTGATGGGTTACCTGTTCGCCATAGTGTGCTTGGGACGTTTATGGCACGCTTGCATGAAAAAAAAATATTTTAAGGAAGCGAGCAGCACCTGTTCCTGCACCCCAAACTTTCTTATAGCGGCAGTTTACACAGATGCTGGAGTGGCAGACAAGATGAAAGGCATAATATCTGCCTTTTTGAGCAACACAGAGCTAAAAAAAAAACACGTAAAATTCAGCAATTTTACAAATTGCTTTTATCTTTGCCTCGAGATATGTGTTCATTTCCTGAAAGAGTAGACCGGTCGGCTGGGCCATCTACATGTATTGTACCAGACACACAAGCTCTTAACCAGTCAGCTGTTGTTAACATTTTTATAGAGACTGAAACAGTTTTTATATATAAGTACACAGATTGTGGGGCAAGGGATTGTGGGACACAATCATCAGATCTCAAGATGCTACAAGACTGACTCTGGTGAGGGAGGTATTTATGGCAAAAAAACTCTACAAAATGATGCCCTTGTCAGTTTTATAAGATACTAACATATTGAAACTGCAAGAAGTTTTTGCGTTCTGAATTGTGTGGGGGGAAAATAAGTTAAATAATGTTTCACTGATGAAACTACATCTAGAGTTAGGTTGTAAAATGTACGAGCGGCTTTATTCACTAACGAAGTAAAAAAAAGTTGTAATATTTCAACTTTTGTCTTATTCAAACATTAATATGCAGGATGACTTTAAGGGGAGGAAAAGGAACGTTCAGATTTGGTTGGGAACAACCATCATCCATGCATTCTGGACACATCCATAGATGCTCTGTTGCCCTCTTCAGTATCTCCTTCACTGTGCAGTAATTGGTGACATTTGTTCTTTGTTGATTGACCACCCATCTGGAGCTCTCGATTAGTATTCATTTTTCCAAACCCAAAGTCCCCCACCCCCCCCCCCCCAGCTACTTCATTCTTGACACCGGCAGCAATTCACAGTGGTCAGTGAAGTCTTTTTATTTGACCACGTTCTCTTATAGTACTGATGATATCTGCTGGATCCATTGCTTGCCCTTCCTCTATAGCAGCCAAATCGGCCAACTGATCTGCTCTGTAATCTATATAAACTTGAAGGAATGAAAAGAGAAAACTGTACAGGGGAGCTTATGACTTGGCTTGTGGATGGCTGTGATAGAAGAGTCTTCTCATTATATCTGTAGTCAGTCTGAGACTACATCAAAACAGTGTTACTTGGAAGCTTCAGTGTAAAAAGCTGTATCATAAAGATATATCTAGTATTATCAGGGGCAGGATTTTGCTGAATCATTTTCAGTTAATCATTGTAGATAGTTTGCTTCCATCCTTAGGCCATAACCAAAGTCTGAGATATGGTCGCAAGAAGATATGAGATGTTCTGTGTCAGACAGACGAAAACGCCAGCAACTTTATTATGATGTATGCCTGGCACGGAATGCCTCATATTAAGAACAAAATATAGGACCTAAATATTAAAATAACAACAGCCACACTGGCTACTGTGCATTGAAATAATTTTTGTTGAATGTCAATGTTTTGTCTATCATTTTCATGGGTCGCAGGTCATAGACCGTTGCAGCTATAGAGCGATGCTTAAAAGAGGGCAGATAACCACTGTTGTAGATAAGCAGATAGCTACTGTTGTAGACAGGCAGATAACTACTGTTTTAGACAGACAGATAACTACTGTTATAGACAAATAACCGCTGTTGTAGACAGGCAGATAACTACTGTTGCAGACAGATAACCATTGTTGTAGACAGGCAGATAACTACTGTTGTAGACAGGCAGATAACCAGAGTTCTAGACAGACAGATAATCACAGTTCAAGACAGGCAGATAACCACTTTTGTAGAGAAACTTAGTTTAACAGAAGCAGGGTGTCAGAACTGATATTAATGCATTATAAAAGCATTAATGACTATTTTTAAAATAATAAACCATACTTGATACAAGAAAGGTGTACTTAAGACATGCTAAAGAACTGCATGAAAAACATGCTAGTTTTCACTGTTTGCTTTGGATTGGAAGTCTCTACCCAGAAAAATGCACATTAATAGGAAAATGAAAGTATCTTGGATGGCAAGAAAATCAAACGAGGATGTTCTGAATGAGGCGCAGAATACATGGAAAACGACAATCCACATTTGTGGGGTATGTTTGGAAGAGAGCCGGGCTAGAGCATCTAATGGCAACATGTAAGATCGAAAGTAGAAGAGAGAGAGAGAGAGAAGAGAGAGAGAGAGAAGGTGTTTGATGGTTTGAAATCCTGGCATAGTAAATACTGAGTGGCAAGCCTGTAGAGACGCACAAGGGATCGAGGGTTATGGAAGGACACGATATCCTACTCCTGTTGGCAAGGGCAATGAGACAGAGAGAGAGAGAGAGAGAGAGAGAGAAAGAGAGAGAGAAAGAGAGAGAATATGACTAAAGAAGAAAAGCATTCATGGCCCACTACATTTTTTTTAAAACTCTGAATTGTCTGAAGCGTCTTTTATGGAGCTCTGTTATTCATCGCTTTCAGACTCATAAGTTTGCCCTTGATCGCCACGCTTCTTCAACTTCATATGCAAAACGTCTCCTACGGCTATTTGCCAACGCTTTCAACCAGACATGAATACCATATTTGATTAAGCATACTTTCTGTACACGCATTCTTCAAGAAGACAATCTGCAATATTGTCAGATTTACGCAAAGATACAGGAAGAGCATAAAAATATGGAAGGATATATTTAGAACTTGATCTCCCCTTTCAGCTTCCTTTTTAAAAGAAAAATCACACTTTATAGTTGACTTATTGTCTGGTTTGTTTTGTCTCTTCCTTCTTATAAGCTCTAGGTGTTGATGGGATAAATAGACGTCTTGACAGGGATTAGTAGTTGCTTATTATAGTGGGATTTTGAAGGTTTCTGTCATTTCCTTCCTCCGTCTCTTGCTTGAGCTGCCTCTTCCTCAGTCTCTTGCTTGAGCTGCCTCTTCCTCAGTCTCTTGCTTGAGCTGCCTCTTCCTCAGTCTCTTGCTTGAGCTGCCTCTTCCTCAGTCTCTTGCTTGAGCTGCCTCTTCCTCAGTCTCTTGCTTGAGCTGCCTCTTCCTCAGTCTCTTGCTTGAGCTGCCTCTTCCTCAGTCTCTTGCTTGAGCTGCCTCTTCCTCAGTCTCTTGCTTGAGCTGCCTCTTCCTCAGTCTCTTTCTTGGGCGGCCTCTTCCTCAGTCTCTTTCTTGGGCGGCCTCTTCCTCAGTCTCTTTCTTGGGCGGCCTCTTCCTCAGTCTCTTGCTGGGCGGCCTCTTCCTCAGTCTCTTTCTTGGGCGGCCTCTTCCTCAGTCTCTTGCTTGGGCGGCCTCTTCGTCAGTCTCTTGCTTGGGCGGCCTCTTCCTCAGTCTCTTGCTTGGGCGGCCTCTTCCTCAGTCTCTTTCTTGGGCGGCCTCTTCCTCAGTCTCTTGCTTGGGCGGCCTCTTCCTCAGTCTCTTTCTTGGGCGGCCTCTTCCTCAGTCTCTTGCTTGGGCGGCCTCTTCCTCAGTCTCTTGCTGGGCGGCCTCTTCCTCAGTCTCTTGCTTGGCTGCCTCTTCCTCAGTCTCTTGCTTGGGCGGCCTCTTCCTCTGTTACCTACAGATCTTAGTGTGAATGTTTTCCATGGTGTACTGTCTGGTGGTAACCGTGTAACGTGGCCAGACCATTTGACTTGCTGTTTCTGGATATAATGTAGTATTGGTGTAACCTTTGCCCTGATGGTGCCATTTCTTATTTGGTATCTTCTTATCACATTTAGTATTCTCCTTAAACATCTCATTTCTGTCGTGATGATTTTTGTTTTTGCTCTTAATGTTCATGTTTGACATTGATAACATAGAGTTGGGAGGAAAAAATTATGTTGTACAGTGTCCTTTTCATTTCAGTTGTGATATGTTTTTCTTTCAGTGAAGATGTCATTTCTCCAATGACCTGATTCGCTTTATTACATCTGTTCTCAGTCTCAGCGTCAGTTTTCTCTGAGGATGATGTTGATTGACTTATTGTGGTGTTTTATATAAGACCACATAGTGAATGCAGATGAAGTTTTAAGCAAAATACTTTCCCTATGGGTTAGGAACAAGCTCAGATTAAATGGCAGGACTAGATCAAGAACGAGGAAGTCTGGGAAAGGGCAGGACAAGAACCTGCGAACCTACAAATCATGTCTAGGAAGTGGAGATGGATTGGCTACACTCTGAGGTACTATTTGTACCTGGTTCGAGTCCCAGCAGATGAATTTTTTTCTGGTACACCAAAAATTATCCCAGGGTCTACCCAGCCTCTAAAAATGGGTACCAGCGAAATCGAGAAAGGTAAATGTGGCCAGGCGTAATACTGACCATATCACACTTTCATGTGACGATGGTCTTGGAAACAGAGGTCTAACAGCGTATCTCCAGTATCCCTTAATGGCATGGAAACGGGGCTTTTACCTTCATCTATGAGACAGGGACAAGCTTTGGCTGAAAAGTTTTGCCTCCATTCGAATATTTAAAAACGGATTGACGTAATTGAATAACAGAGCTTTTGTTTGTTTGTTTTTTTTTAAATGTAGCTTTACCATTAACTTTTGAAGTTTTATAATTATTTTTTTTCCTCTCAACCTCTTCCAGTGTCAGTACAGTTCTAGCAGCGTATCCTTTCCCTTCCTTGAAAAATCCATCATTAAACCCTTCCTTGAAAAGTCCATCATTGAACCCTTCCTTGCAGAGTCCATTGAACCCTTCCTTGCAGAGTCCATTGAACCTTTCCTTGAAAAGTCCATCATCGAACCCTTCCTTGCAGAGTCCATCATTGAACCCTTCCTTGCAGAGTCCATCATTGAACCCTTCCTTGCAGAGTCCGTCATTGAACCCTTCCTTGTAAAGTCCATCATTAAACCCTTCCTTGCAGAATCCATCATTGAATCCTTCCTTGCAGAGTCCATCATTGAACCCTTCCTTGAAAAGTCCATCATTGAACCCTTCCTTGTAAAGTCCATCATTAAACCCTTCCTTGCAGAATCCATCATTAAACCCTTCCTTGTAAAGTCCATCATTGAACTCTTCCTTGCAAAGTCCATCAGTGAATAAACAAAATCAGAATGTTGTCTTATAATCAACTGCCTACTCACACTCCTACACATATCTGTAAGTTTCATTATACTCAGCAGTTCAATGCACATCTATTAACATATTGATCCCTATAAACTGCTTACAATCTTTCATGGGTGTTTGTGGTGCCTTGCTGGCTGTGGGAAGCTCAGTTACATTAATTACTGAATGTTGATTGTGTGGTGTTGTTTAGACAGCTGCCATTTTAACTGACATTGAGCAGGAATTGTGTGGGATTTAGATCTTCGCTTCCAAATAGTGGAAAATCACAGCCCCAAGCAGCTTACCAGAACCAGTGCTAACTGGATACATCCACTCTCAGAATGGACGGGCCAAGGAAATTATATAGACAGATTTTCACTAATTAAAATGACGTTTTAGTGTTTGGCGTTAGTCCCCTTCCTCTTAAGAGAGAGTGAGGGGAGTGAGGGACTTGTGAGAGTGGTAATTAAGTAACCATAATTATTCCAGTGGTACAAACTGTGTCTCTCAACCTTAATTTTGAAGAATATCTGACCACAACCATCCTGGTTCTCGAATTCTTGTTAGTCAACAATTCAACCTACGATATTATGTCTACTCTGTCTTCTCATCATCTCTCATACCAACCTACAGATATCATGTCTACTCTGTCTTCTCATCATCTCTCATACCAACCTACAGATATTATGTCTACTCTGCTTTCTCATCATCTCTCATACCAACCTACAGATATTATGTCTACTCTGTCTTCTCATCATCTCTCATACCAACCTACAGATATTATGTCTACTCTGTCTTCTCATCATCTCTCATACCAACCTACAGATATTATGTCTACTCTGCTTTCTCATCATCTCTCATACCAACCTACAGATATCATGTCTACTCTGTCTTCTCATCATCTCTATACCAACCTACAGATTATGTCTACTCTGCTTTCTCATCATCTCTCATACCAACCTACAGATATTATGTCTACTCTGTCTTCTCATCATCTCTCATACCAACCTACAGATATTATGTCTACTCTGTCTTCTCATCATCTCTCATACCAACCTACAGATATTATGTCTACTCTGCTTTCTCATCATCTCTCATACCAACCTACAGATATCATGTCTACTCTGTCTTCTCATCATCTCTCATACCAACCTACAGATATTATGTCTACTCTGCTTTCTCATCATCTCTCATACCAACCTACAGATATTATGTCTACTCTGTCTTCTCATCATCTCTCATACCAACCTACAGATATTATGTCTACTCTGCTTTCTCATCATCTCTCATACCAACCTACAGATATTATGTCTACTCTGTCTTCTCATCATCTCTCATACCAACCTACAGATATTATGTCTACTCTGCTTTCTCATCATCTCTCATACCAACCTACAGATATTATGTCTACTCTGCTTTCTCATCATCTCTCATACCAACCTACAGATATTATGTCTACTCTGCTTTCTCATCATCTCTCATACCAACCTACAGATATCATGTCTACTCTGCTTTCTCATCATCTCTCATACCAACCTACAGATATTATGTCTATATATTATGTCTGTGTGCCCAGTTCTTAACCCTTTTGAAATAAAGATCAATCAATCAATCAGTCAATCAATCAATCTACTCTGCTTTCTCATCATCTCTCATACCAAATACAAAACAAATATCTCAGTGTGTAAAAACAGCTTACAAAATAAGTTTATTGCTACAACATCAAGACACTCATCATGAACACACACAGTACCAAAATTGGTTCAAACGACATTCCACACATAAGGACCACAGAATATATAAATATATATAACATAGAAAACAATGGCATAGCAATGCGTCACTGAACCAAAATATGCAAGTCAGTAATTCTCAGTCATGTCAACCTTCGTTGTCATAAGAAAATTTTAGCATTAAATAAATCAATATATATATAATATATAAATATACACACACACCTATATATACATATATATACACACATATATAAACACACATACACACATATATATATAAACACACATATATATATAAACACACATATATATATACACACATATATATATACGCACATACATATATATATATATACACACACACACATATATATATTGTAAGTAATGTAAAGGTAATCCTGACATGCCTTAGAGGCACATAGGGGATATGGTGTTAGTGGCCATATTTTCCTTGACCTGTCAGCACACTAGAGGATGATATGGTCAGTATCATGCCCAGATACCTTTCTTCCCCAACTCCAGAAGAAGTCGGGTACCCATTTCTACAGCTGGGTGACTGGGGTGCCTCCGGCCAGATTCGAACCCCCGACCTTCGCCATGAGAGACCAGTGACATATATATATATATATATATATATATATATATATACATATTCAGCAATGCATTGAATATTAACACCGCACACAAGTAAAACATTATCAAAAGAGCGAGGGCCCTCATAACACCTTTATCACAAACACTAGAACATAGCAAGCTGTCTCTCTTTATTATGAACAACTGTTAGTAAGTAAAAAGATAGTTCCATAGCAAATGCCGTAAGGTTAATAAGTATCATATCAATTCTCAGCATAACCTATAAACTATATGTGCATGACAATGACATCAAACTCATGGCAAAGAATATGCATAAATGAACCATCATTCAAGGTCTCATGCATAATAAACCATACCATGTTACCAGCATAGACCAAAAGCATTTTTGCATGTCAACCTGTATCAGCTGCATATAAATATATATTAACACTATCACAACTCATACTACAACCTTGCCATACATACCTATGGGATAAGCACATGCGCTATCATCCTTATGAAATAATCTACACTAACCAAACTCGTACACAACCAACCTAAATGAGTCTGGGGTGCTCGATGGGGTCATAGTGAACAACCACATATCCCGTACGCTTACGACAAAATCAGTGCTGGCCACAGTAATACTGAAAATACTTCAGTACCAAGAACCAACCACCTCCACAAAACCACACGATGGCTCGCCTACTGAGGCTTATCCCAACTAACTGGAAAGTATCTTTGCAACAACTTGTATACTAAATAGTCTTCACACTATCGGGCACAGGTAACCAAGAAGGGCTGTCCCTCTTTCTGAGCCCTTGTTGATGTGTTCATAGCTGAAGTATGGTTACTGCTGTTCCATTTTTAGTCAAAACTTTTCTGACCATTTTTCTAATGCTTTGCTCACAACAGACTTGAGGAAGCAAAGAAATGGAGATCCCAAGATCGGGAAACCATCAACAAGCTCAACCAGCAGGTTTCAGAGCTAGAGGGCGAGATCCGCATGCTGAGGCGCACCAACGACTCCCTGGACACTGAGAGACAGAGGGACAAGGCAACGATCAACAGACTGCAGGACGAGCTGGAGAAACTCAGAATTGTGAGTTCATAAGCTCTCGTTTCTTTGATCCTTTGTGAAGCTTCTGGTCCTAACTTCCTTCCACTCAGTACTTCGTATTCAGGTCTCACCTTTCTTCATTCTTTCACCTATCTGTTCTACTTTAGATATTTCTCATTGTTTCAACACACACTCTTTTCTTTGATGGTTTTCAACAACCTTTTCCTGTAATTCCACTTTCTTTCGCTTCTGTTTCCTTTTTATTTATATTTTGCAATTTTTAACCCCAATTTCTTATCCATATTTATTTTATCAGCATATTTTGACTTTCATTTGCACCATTCGGTATAAAATTCCATTACTTTTTTGCTGTCTCCGTTATTAAATAAAATTCCTTCCTTTCCTCTTTCCGGTTCCTACACTTCATTCATTTCCATACTGAACACAATTCTTTCCTCTCTTCATTCCAGTTCCTACAATTCATTGATTTCCCTTCCAGTCTTTTCTCATATTCCAAACCTCTAATGCAATTTGTTTGTGTATAACAGAGAATGTCTGCTGGTGACCAGTTGGGGGGATGTAGAATTATGGTAATTTTAGAGGCAGAAATGTTTGGCATCTGAGTTCTCTCTGGTGGCTACTGTAGGTGATTTGTGGCATCACAGATTGCTGTAGATGGTTTGTAGTATCACAGATTGCTGTAGATAGTTTGTAGTATCATAGATTCCTCTAGATAGTTTGTGGTATAATAGATTGCTGTAGATAGTTTGTAGTATCATAGATTCCTAGTTTGTAGTATCATAGATTGGTGTACATAGTCTGTAGTAACACAGATTGCTGTAGATAGTTTGTAGTATCATAGATTTGCTGTAGATAGTTTATAGTATCATAGATTGCTGTAGATAGTCTGTAGTATCATAGATTGCTGTAGACAGTTTGTAGTATCATAGATTTCAGATATTTTGTAGCATCCTAGAACTACTGGAATAGTATCATATATTGCCTTCTGTACTCACTTACATTTTACTGTTTGTAATAGCCAACCACAGTGAATTTACAAATATGAAATTATCCTTCATACAACATTGGTGTGTTGTTATTTTTTGTGCGTGTAATTGCTGTGTTAATTTTGTATGTGTAACATTGGTGTGTTATTTTTTTCTGTGTAATATTGGTTTGTTATTTTTCCAATGTAACATTACTATACTCTACATATAAGTGCTAAGTTCTGGGAGTGCAAAGTCAGCAGAATTCTCTCATCCATAAAGTGTTAAGTATGTTGTCCATTGCAGCTGCCTACCAGTTAACTCAGCTGTAAAAATGGGAGCCTGGCACATGATGGAGGGGGGGGGGAACAGCCTTAGAAGATGAGAAATATGCATTCATGACCAGACATACTAGATTATGGTGCACAAGTACTGTCAGTGAATGAAGATAAGATATTACGCAAGGGTCAGTTCCATGAATAAGCAACCTTACTCAAGTCAAATGAAAGAAAGCTGTAAGTTCTTATCAGTGACACCAGCTAAAACCTTTTTAATGGTTCTTTTTCTGCCTATTCTCCAGGACCTCAGCAATGAGACTATTGCCAGATTGGATGCTGAGAACAAGTACCAGACATTGCTGGAGGAGATGGAGTTCTTGAAGAGCGTTCATGAGCAGGTGAGTACTGTTAATTATTGGGTTTGATTACAGTGATGTTCCGTTACTGTTAGTGATGAGGGCATCAGCGCTGGATTCTATGATTTAAGAGAAAGGCCTCCATGTTTATTTTCTTCTTCTTCTTCGTTCGCTTCTACCACCAAGACCGCACTGTGATCCTACTGAATTTACCCCTGTGGTCCTCGTTAGGTCCCGTGGTCTCCTGTGTGGTCCCCGAAAGGACCACACGAGATCCCCGAGAGGACCACAAGAGGTTCAGATTATCGCAGGACTTTAGCCTGTATTCTTGGTGGGTCTCTGAAGCGGGTTGCGTGACACCGTGGTTTTCGTTGTACCAGTTTAGTCTAGAGTTGGACCTTCTCACCGGAAGACCTCGACGTTTTTAGGATATCAGTGCATCCCCGCTGGGTGAGAGGTGGTAGCCCACCCAGGCCAGAGTTGGACCTTCTCACCGGAAAACCTCAGCGTGATTAGGATACGCAAACATCCCCGCCGGGTGAGAGGTGGTTGCTTATCTAGACTGCCTTGGTCCAGTGTCTCCGACTTCAGCATTTTGTGGTCGTGGCCGCTACCCTTCCTAGTTGTGACCAAGATGGAGCTTTTGTCCAGGAGGACGAATCCTCGCCACTAGTGACCTCCACCCCTGGGTTGAGCCAGTTTAGGCATATTAACCCAGTATGGGCATATTTGGGACGTGACCGACCTCTAGAGCAGAGGTACTGTGACATGCGTAGCCTTCAAGATTCACCCCTGGTTTGAGCCGGTTTAGGCAAAATTCACCAGTATGGGTGTATATCAGGCGTGACCAACCTCTAGAGCGGAGGTGGCATGACATGTCTAGCCATCAAGTTCCACCCCTGGTGTGTGCCGGTTTAGGCATATTTCACCAGTGTAGGTGTATTTCGGACGTGGCTGGCCTCTAGAGCAGAGGCGCCGTGGTATGTGTAGCTCTCGCAGCGATACTACTGGACATACCGATTAAACTTCACTTTATCCTTTCCACCACCTTTTCACGTCGGCGCCGCATAGCAGCCTTTACTTCTTTTCCGCATTTTCTTCCTTGACCGGGAGGAGCTTCACTCCACGCGCGGCATTCGAAGAGTCTCGCCAGCAGTGTCTTAACCTCTGGGACAGGCCGGTTCATGCTTTCCACCCGATATGACTGCACTCAGGACGTGGCCGACCTCCAGACCAGAGGTGCCGTGATTTGACTGTTTGCTTCACTTTATCATTTCTATCACCTTTTCCGCAGTGGTGCTGCGCGGCAACCCCATTTGCACCTTTCTTCATTGGCCGGGAGGAGCACCGCTCCACGCACGGCAGCTGAAGAATCTCGCCAACAGCAGGTTTATTTTCTAAAAACCATGTTGAATTTAGCCTGGTTAAGTAAACACTTCTTCAGAAGATACTCAAATATAAAATGTCTTCATAGAACAAACATATTCATCTTGGCATTCTGTAAACTACTACGGCTGGAAGGCAAAAGAAAGAGAGGAGGGGCTAAAGTGGAAAGGCAGTTAACTGGATTTTAAAATAAAGTTATAAAGAAAAAGGAGTTAATTAGGAAAACACATGAAGGAAGCAAAGAAGAGAGAGAACAAACAAGTGAACAAACAAATTAATTTTGAAGGGTGAAGAGTTGTGCATGCAGGCCTATCCAACATTCTGTTTCCCATCACTGATCATTCATTCTTACTGCAGTTCAGTTTAGTTCAGGTATACAAATTACATAAAAAGGATATATATATATATATATATATATATATATATATATATATATATATATATCTTCTTATATCCTTCCCGTGCCGTTAAACGTCACATAGGGCTCGCAAAGTAGTTCGCCAGTTTTTCCTGTCTTCGGCGAGTCTTTCAACCTCATCAAAGGATTTTATGCCTGTTAATTTGGCCTCTCTTAATAATGTCCTCTTCAGAGTTTCACGCGGTCTGCCTCTTTATATATATATATATATTATTATATATATATATATATATATATATATATATATATATATATATATATAAGAGCATAAACTAAGACTGGCTAGTGAAGAGGATTAAAGAGAGAAAACTTAAATATTTTGGACACATTAAACGTCATGATAATTTAGAGAAGACCGTATTGGAAGGATACATAATGGGAAAAAGAAAGAGAGGAAGACCAAAATGAAGATGGCTGCAAGACATCGTTGACGATCTGCAAATGGATGCAGCAGCAGCAGCAGGCCATCTTGCTCACAACCGAGAGGCCTACAGGAGTGCTGTTAGGGAGGCAAAGTTCCGCAAGGGACATGCAAATGAATGAATGAATGAATGAAACTAAGACTACAACATTCATGAATATAAGATAAATATCTACATGGGAGGTAGCTAATATAACGTTAAAATACATTTTCGATGCAGTTCTTGTCACATCAGAGAGAGAGAGAGAGAGAGAAAAGTAAGCTGCAACAAATTAAATTAGGAAAAAAAACAATAAAATAAGAGATTATAAGAGAAACTAAAAGAGATAAAAGGAAAAATTTAACAAGAAAAAAAAAAGCAAGCAGAAAATTGATAATCAGAGGGGGAAAGTTTTGTGTAAGGAAAGCAAAGATGTATCAGTGCTCAGTGACTGCATTTGAACAGATTCAGAGATAACCATCAGCTATGTAAGGTGGTAGCTGCATATATTGTATAATGAAAGTTTGAGAATGGTCCAGCGGCAAGGGCTCAGGCCTTTCACTGAACAAAAGCCGGGCTTGTTTCTTGTCTGCACGCTTCAGTCAGTACTACGAAAGAAAACAATACTGAGGTAAAAGCTAGCATCTCAACACCAACAGAAACTGGATCTCAGTAGCAGTAGCTTTCTCTTAGTTTGTTTCTGATTCTGGAGTGGTGTGCCCTTGACAGAAAAAAAGTCAACATTTCTGATATTTAAAAAAAAATTTAAATCTGTTTCCTTGTTTCACGATCTCTTCTCTTCATGCTCCTCAATCACCGACATTCTGCATGGAGATGTAGAACAGCTGAAGAGGACCTGTACGTTTCATTATCTGGCACAAGGGAGACAAGAGTGAAAACTCGTAAACCGGGGGATCGGAAAAGTCAAGTTCTTCTCATGTAGTTTCTCATGATCCTTTCTGAGCTGATGACGCAGCATAAATTTTCACTTAGATAGTTAGCAACATGTACATTAAAATGAAAGTTTTCACATTTTGCCTTCACAACTGTCTTGTTATAAGAAGGATGTTGAACCACTGAAGAAGTCTTAAGAGAGGCTGGAGTAAAAAAGCAAATTATAGCAGAGGCAGGCAGGCGAGATTTATAGGACATTTCCTGAGAAGAGGAAATTGGAATACACTGCGGCAACTGGAAAAACAGAGACAGAGGAAGAGAGAGAGAGAAGTTACTGGATGGGCTGTCAGTGTGGCTAGGAAGAATATCACCAGTGGATCTCATAATCAGTGAATTGTGGAGAAAAATGATCGCCTACGCCACATGGCATAGCACTTAGATTAGATTAGATTAGAACTGTCTTGTCTGTTCACTTCTTATCTGTCTCATTTGTTCATTTCCAAAACTATCTTGTTTGTTCACTTCCATAACTGTCTTGTATACTCACTTCCTTATCTATCTTGTAGGTTCCCTTCCATACCTGTCTTGTTATATTTCACTTCCATAATTGTCTTGTTTAACTTCCATAACTATTTTGTTTGTTCACTTCCATAACTATCTTGTATGTTTCACTTCCATAATCTCCTTTTGCTCACATTCTAACTATCTGATTTGTTCATTTCCATAACTGACTTATTTGTTTGCATCTATAGCTGTCTTATTTGTTCACTTTTGTGACCGTCTTGTTTGGATGTATCTCATTACAGGAACTCAAGGAACTGTCAGCACTGGCTTACAGGGACACAACTGCTGAAAATCGGGAGTTCTGGAAGAATGAGTTATCCCAGGCTATTCGAGACATCCAGCAGGAGTACGACATGAAGGTTGACCAGATCCGAGGAGAAATGGAGACCTTTTACAACCTCAAGGTAAGCATAATCCAACAAAAAAAAAAGGGGGTTTTAAGTCTCTTATAACAGGGCTTGTTCATTTTTATATAAAACAAAGCAGTTAATATTTGTTTTAAATAAGAAACACTGTCACAAGAAACAGAGGCAGATGTGATTAAACAAATGGCACTCTTAGCAGGTCAGTAAAAAGAAGTGTCATTGTGCTTCACTAATAATTAGTGTATTTAAAACTATATAACTGTACACGAAGCCACTGTAGTAATGCTGAAATAACAAAATGTTACAGCTATATAAGAAAAAAAAATAGGGATGGCTGTGTTAATTAATGAGCACACAGTTGTAACTTTCCAGTTTGCACCTTAAACATGCAAAAACATACAGGACAAAGAAATGAAGAAAGAGGGTAAAATATAAATTCATATAACAAATAGGAATGGTGAAAATAGAATGAACGGAGCACTTAGCTGTGACTTGTAAGAAGCTGCACCTAGGAGTGCCTGTGGTGGAGTGTTCAGATTGTTTAAAGTGAGACCTGCGATGTGTGATAGGTAAGTAGTAATGAGGGAGTGGAGGCCGTGGAAAAGAGAGAGAGAGAGAGAGAGAGAGATTCAGTGGTAATCTAGCGGAGAGAAGGGTAGAGGGAGTAGGTGAATGTGGTTAGGGTAGAGGGTTTGTAATCTAACGCAGTAAGGAGGTTCTGAAATATGTGCTGCAGGTGAGGAAGGAGTAGAACTTAGTACAGAGGAAATATGATTGTGAAGAAGGGGAGTGTTAAGTGTAGCTGAATTTCGAGTTCAACCCATATGGTTCCAGCAACCCATATTCCTGAATGTAGTAGTTCTCAAGCCTTAGGGGCTTCTATCATCAGAGTGACATTGCTTAATGTCTGTTATCAGAAAATCATATTTGCTTCTGTGAAATAATTAGGGACTGGTTTAGAAGCATGCTGGGTGATATCATACAGATGTTTCTGCATGCGGTCACCTAATCTGAGACCGGTGTCACCATAATATAAATTATCATGGTGTTGTAGTAACAGGCCACTGTGCTCTGCCAGTTTGGCTAGCAGGGTAAGGATTAATGTAGACCCTACAGTGGTTAGTTAAGTCAATGAAGAAACTTGCTTCTTGCAAGCCACAATAACTCATCAATCACCTAACTTTGTGCCTTGTGCTTCAAGATTTTCACAGCATTGGTTGCAGAGAGCACAAGCTTGCATTTACGAAGATTAAAAAAAAATACTGCAACTTTGGCTTGGTATATATTTAGGAATATTTAGTTTCATCTTTCCATTTCGATACCTATTCATTCAGCCTGACCATGGTCTGTTTCTAGAGGCACCCCTGGAAAGTGGGATAGGGTTTTCATTGGCTATGGTTCACCAACCCTAAATATAGCTATGAAAAGTATGTGGTTTACTACATTAATTTTATTTACTGAGTCCATTCTGCAGTGCAATAAATTGAACCTTGAAAACAGAGGATGAAAGTACAGCTAATCTTGATAATTTGAAATGATAATGAAAAGACACTGGAGATGGATAAGACGTACACTTAGAAAGCCTTCCACTAACATAACCAGACAGGCTCTTACCTGGGGGAATTCCAGGTAAGAGCCTGTCTGGTTATGTTAGTGGAAGGTAAGAGGAAACAAGGAAGACCTAGAAACACCTGTCAAAGGAGTCTTGAAGCATAAATCAAAAAGACTCACCACATCATCATCATCATCGGGTGCCGTGCCGACTGGCGTTGGCTATTATGCTTCTCCAGAGTACTCGATTCTTCACGCAGGCCATCAGTTCAGTTGGTGATCTCCTCTCACACCATCCCGTCAGACTGTCCAGTATCATTTCTCTTGGTCTTCCTCTTGATCTTCTTCCTTCTATTTTTCCTGTTGTTATAATATTTTCAATGCCCCCTCTTCTCATTGCATGTCCTATGAAAGTACATTGTCTCTCTCTTATCTTTCTGACAAGGTTTTTTGTCTCTCCAGCTCTTCTTATACATTCTTCATTAGTTATTTTTGCTGTCCAGGGGATTCACAACATTCTTCTAATAAACCACATTTCTGCTGCTTCCAATGATTTTTGTGCAGACTTGCCTATTGTCCATGATTCACTTCCATATAACAAGATAGGTTCAATATAGCATTTTAGGACTCGTTTTCTAACATTCATTGATAAAGATGTGTTAGCTAATATGTTTCTCATTCTCTGAAATGCAGTCTTTGCTTGGCTATTCTGTTCCTAATTTCTGTTTTGCATTTCCCATCTGAAGTTATTACTGCTCCAAGGTATTTGAATTTCTGCACCTGCTTTAGAATGGTTCCATTTAATTTAATACTGCATGCTGGTGGATTCTGTTTCTTAGATATAACCATAGTCTCTGTCTTTTTGATGTTCAAAGTAAGGCCTTTCTGTTCACTTTCTTTGGCGACTTTATCCAAGAGATTTTGCAGGTCTTGTTGGTTCTCCGCTATCAGTACTGTGTCGTCAGCATACCGAAGGTTGTTAATATTGTATCCTCCAATTTTTATGCCTGGTTCTGTGATGATTGTTCTTAGAATATTCTCGCTGTACAGAGAAAAAAGGTCTGGAGATAGTACACATCCTTGTCGCACCCCTTGTTTTATAGGTTGATATTTTCCAATTCTTTTTTCAACTCGAACTGCTGCTTCTTGCTGCCAGTATAGATGTTTTACAATCCTCAAGTCTTTGCCGTCTATATTGATGTCTTTAAGCATGTTAATAATTTCACTATGTTTCACCTTGTCAAATGCCTTGGTGTAATCAATGAAGCATAAGTAGAGATCTTTCTGTACTTCTAAAACTCTTTCTGTTAGTGTTCGTAAAGCATAAATGGCATTGTGTGTTCCCTTTCCTTCAACAATCCAAACTGTTCATCTGCTATTTCCATTTTTATCTTTTTCCTTGTTCTTCTCATAATTATTCTCAGAAGTAGCTTCGTTATGTGACATGAGAGGCTGATAGTCCGGTGGTCGTCACATTCCTTTGCACCTGGTTTCTTTGGTAGTGCTATAAACGTGGATTTAATCAGGTCACCACGGCTGGATAGAAAAAAAACAGCCCAGGAAGGACAGAGTTAAATGGAGAGCCCTTGTTGATGGCCTGTGCCCTAGATAAGGGTAAAGAAGGTGAGGCAGGAAGGAGGGAGTCTTGGTGGGTCTAGTATGAATTCTTGAATTCTTTCCAGACTAAATGTTTACGAAGAATTAGACAAATATTTTGGCCAAACACCATAAGAAATAACATCTTGTTGGCAGAAAAGCAGATGAAACCATTGACAACAATTATTGAGGAAAGACGGTGGCGATGGTTGGGACATGTGCTCCAAATGACTGACAACTCGCTACCAAAAATAGCACTAAGATGGACAGCACAGGGGAACAGAAGTAAGGGTAGACCAAAAGAGACATGGAGAAGAACAACAGAAAGGATGTTGAACAATAGAGGGTTCACCTGGGCAAGAGCAGAAAAAAAAGGCAAAGGACAGGCATTTGTGGAAAACCCTTGTGGAAGCCCCATGTGCCCTGGGCACAAGGCTCAGAGAGAGAGAGAGAGAGAGAGAGAGAGAGAGAGAGTATGATGACTGATCAAGGAAATTATGGGCATTAATACTATATCCCCTGTATAACTCAGTGGCATCAAACTGCTCAAAGAAAATACGGGCATCAACACCATATCCCTTGGTGACATGGAGCTCTGTATACCATCATGGCATGGAACAGATCAAGAAAAATATGCACACCAGCACCATTATCCCTTTACACATCAAGGGCGTGGAACAGGCTCCCATTATATTCTTGCTAATCAAGGTAAATAAGATTATCATCTTACTTTACTTGACTAGGTCCAGGAGTTCCGTACAGGAGCCACCAAACAAAACTATGGAACACTGGAAATAGAAGGGGACAGAGCTTTAGTTATAAGAATTTAAAAGAGAACTATAGAACCATTGGTCCTGTCACATGGAGGTCCACGTAGCATGTCTAGATCGTATAGAGTACCAGAAGTGTTTAAATAGTTTTAATTTAATGCCAGTGGGGGGGGGGGGATTGCAAATTACCAAGTGTTCAAGACCTAAAGAAGGTTGGGAACCATTTTTGTTGAATATGGGGAACTAAATAGAACTATCAGTAGAATTTAAAACAGAATTAAAGAACATTGGAAGTTAGAGAAATAGTGTATTTTAGTCAGTAGAATTTAAAACAGGATTATAGAACACTGTAAATAAATTATAGGGAAAAACAATGGCAAAAGGGAAGAACAAAGCAGTTGTGAGATCTACCAACAGTGAAAAGTATTTTCATTCAAATGACAGCACAGTCAGTGTAGTCAGTGCCAGATTTAGACTTGGTGAGGCCCTGAATTATAAAAACCTTAGGAACACCCCCCCCCCTTTCCTTGTTATAAAGTTACTTCAGAAGGTGTGTGGGGCCCTGAGATATATAAAGCTTGGAGACCTCCTTTGTTAAAAAGTTACTTCAGAAGGTGTGTGGGGCCCTGAGATATATAAAGCTTGGAGTCCCCCTTTGTTAAAAAGTTATACCAGAAGATGTGTGGGGCCCTGAGATATATAAAGCTTGGAGACCCCCTTTGTTAAAAACTTATACCAGAAGATGTGTGGGTCCCTGAGATATATAAAGCTTCGAGTCCCCCTTTGTTAAAAAGTTATACCAGAAGGTGTGTGGGGCCCTGAGATATATAATGCTTGGAGACCCCCTTTGTTAAAAAGTTATACCAGAAGGTGTGTGGGTCCCTGAGATATATAAAACTTGGAGACCCCCTTTGTTAAAAACTTATGCCAGAAGGTGTGTGGGTCCCTGAGATATATAAAACTTGGAGACCCCCTTTGTTAAAAAGTTATACCAGAAGGTGTGTGGGACCCTGAGATATATAATGCTTGGAGACCCCCTTTGTTAAAAAGTTCCAGAAGGTGTGTGAGGCTGTAAGATAATCTTGGAGTCCTACTGCTAAAAAGTTATACCAGACATTGTGTGAGGCCCTAAGATATATAAAGCTTGGAAAACTTTTTTCTTAAATCTGGGACTTGATGTAGTAAGTGTAAAAGGTACTATAAATTTATATTACTCAAGAGTCCAGCATAATCAAGAGTCCAGCATAAAGAACATAGACGTGTTGTGATAGAAATTTGCTTTGCCGAAGATATCATAGTTTGAAAAAGTTTGAGAACAACTGCAGCAGAAAGATGATAGTGTTTTAACAATTCTATGGTCTCTGGAGAAATTATCGATAATTTTGTTCGTGAGGTAGCTTTATGACCTAAAACATTCACAGCCAGATTTTTGGCAGAAATCCATTGTTGAATTTGCAGTGTAATCTGCAAATTATTTCCCTTGTCTGTTGCTAAATGTGGACATGTTGCCATGCACTGCACAAAAAAATAAATAAATAAATCATTAATAATAAAAGCCATTTGATAAATCCTGTGACAGTCAAATATCCAAATTTGGCTGCATTCATACAGATTTGTACTGGTTTTATTTTAACGTTGCTTAATTATGTAAAAGACTATATTTTATATGCTTCTTTTTAATTGTTACATGTCAATCTGTATATGACTGGGTTCAGTTGTTACTGGTACCAAGGAATACTTCCAGTCAAATCTTCTGCTTCATGGGTGGCTTGAGAAAGTCAAAAGTTTTTTGAGTAAACCCTCAATGAAAAATCTGGAGATATGAACCCTAAGACTGTTGGTAGTGGGGTTCTTTAGCCCACACACTTCTGGCATCTCCTGCCACTCCACCAGATTTCCAGATGTAAGGGTATAGTCTTTCCTCTTGCAGCTGATTGCCAGAGTCAAGAGAAGGAAAGTGCAACATGAACAAGACTCTCTTCTCCTACTAACTGCAGTGATTGGCAAGACTCTTTTCTCCTACTAACTGCAGTGATTGGCAAGACTCTTTTCTCCTACTAACTGCAGTGATTGGCAAGACTCTTTTCTCCTACTAACTGCAGTGATTGGCAAGACTCTTTTCTCCTACTAACTGCAGTGGTTGGCAAGATTCTTTTCCCCTACTAATTGCAGTGATGGCCAATACCCCCCCCCCCCTCACCCCAACCCCCTACTAACTGTGGAACAGGGTATGTACACAAGAAACACTTTTCTGCTTCCAGAAGGTCTACTAAAACCACCAACAAAAAAAAAATCTCGTTATTACATATTACCATCATTTTCTGGGGTTTTCCCCCTTTAAGTGAGTAAAGATGACTCCTAGAATGATGATGTGGTTACTGAGCCAGTGGTCTAGAGCTGACTAAGATTCTGTACCTCCTCTTTGTAGTGCCTGTTGCAGGAGGATGATGTGATGTTTTCATCCTGACTAGGGCATGACATGATTTCCATGGTACTGAAGTCATCCCCAGATGCTTACCTCCTCTTACCATTCTGGATTTTCAAGCAAACCATCTCAATCATCTACTCACTCAACACAGTGCTTGTGCTGCAGGTGTCATCTTGGCACTGGCTGCAAAGAGCAAGTTTCAAGGGGATGAGAAGTGTCCTGTGTCTCTTCTTTTTCACCATATTATTTTTTTTTTTACTTCTGCTATGCCTTCCACTGACTCCATGCACAGTTTGCCAGTAACTCTGTCCAAACCACTTTCCCAGAATGCCCAGCTGGAGAAGCAGTACCAAGATCTCCTGAGAGAGCTGGAACAGAAAGAGCATGAGCATGTCCTTGAGATCAACTCTCTGAAGGAGGAGACCTGCAAGCTCCGAGCCGAGATGGAGGGCATGCTTGTGGAGCTGCAGACTCTGATGGATGCCAAGCTGTCCCTGGAGCTGGAGATCGCTGCGTACAGGAAGCTCCTGGAGGGTGAAGAGACCAGGTAGGGTGTGTGCGTCTGTCTTACATTGGAACCTAAAACTTGCATAACCTCTCTCATGTATCTGCAATAAAAAAATGTAATTTTGTAAGATTTGTTCAGGAAAGAGATCTGTTAAGCTTCATAAAGTTAAAACATTTCATAGAAGTTCTTGTCTCAGTTGATAAGATGTATTATAGAGCTGTCTCCATTTACGTGATATGTCTTAGAGAAGTCTTAGAATGTGTCTTTGTAATAATGCCCCAGTGTGTGTAGAATATATCAGCATAGAAATTGTGTCTACATTTATAGATCTGTGGATTTGTAGGCGTCTCACATCTGTCCTGTGTCCCAGTTTGCTGGATGCGTTGTGATGGTGTCTTATTGTAAAGTCTGTTTTTGGATATGTGTTTGAACTGTTTTATGTCCCAGTCTGTTTGATGTGTAATTAGTCCCAGTCAGTGAAGTATGTCTTTAAGCTGCCTTACGATCCAGTATGTTGGACATATCGTGGAACTGTATTGCTTGTCTTGTGTCCCAGTCTCTTTGGTGTCTTTTAACTGTCTTACATCCCATCGTGTTGTATATGTCCTGGAGTTGTTTAAGTTGCTAAATCTCTAGGATATGCATTAAAATTGCCAATGATTCTACCTAATGCTTACACACACAAAACTGTCTTAAATGCTTGTATATAGGAAGGGTCTTAAGTCAGAATCACAGGAATATTCTAGAGTTACCTAAATTTACTAGATGCAGTAAATATGCATTAAATTTACATTAATTGTATTCTTTTCTATCAGCTTTTCAGTAATTGTATACTGTTTACTTTTAATTTATTAACTAATTTTCCATTTATCTTCTAGCTTCTTATTCAATTTATTCTTGCTGTTCAGTAATTTTTCACTCGATTGTTTTCTTTTTTTTTTATTTCCTTCTTTCAAAGGTTCATTAATTTTGCATTTCTTTTTGTCAGCTGTTAATCAGTCTTATTCTTCTCTTTCAAACATTAATTTTACCCTTCTGTTTGAATTATTAACTAGTTTTATCTTTATCCTTAAATTACAAGTTAATTTTATCCTTATCTTTCACGTGTTAATTTCATCCCTTTCTTTGACTTATAAGTTTTATCCTTCTCTTTAAATTATTCATTAATTTTTTATCAGTCTCTTGGAATTATTTATTAATTTATCATTTTTTAAACAATTATTAATTTTACCATTCTCTTTGAATTATTAATTAATTTTATCCCCATTTGAATTATGAATTAATGTATCTTTCTCTTTAAATTATTAATTAATTCCTTTAAATGATTAATTCTGTCCTTATGTGTAAATTATTAAGCATCTCTATCTTAGCTGAAGAACTTGTTAATTTTATCCTCCTCAAACTGATTAATTTTACTCTTCTCTACCTGCCACACACACTCATAAACAGGAGTTGTCAGTTAATTTTACTCATTTTTGTGTTAGCTCTTTATTATGTGCATCATTTTTCTCCACATGAACATTATTTTTCAAATTTCATTCTCTCCATCACTTCACCAAATTTCCTTCACCTCCAAACCTTCACTATGAGCAGTGTTCATTTTCAAAAGAGCTATGTTTTTTTATATTATTTTTTTTATATATGTTTCGGCTTATATTTTTATGATTTCATGTTTTTGCTATGACTTTAGTCAGCCATTTTTTTTTAAACCTTTATCATTTATCATTTTATTTGTGTCAGGATCAAGATAGTGCTTTGTTTTTCTTTGTTGTTTGTAAACCAGTGTTCAGTGAAATAGGGTCTTTGTTAAAACTAGGATTTACATTGACTTATAGTATCATTTATATTGACTGATAAAATGATTTCACTTGACTGATAACACAAATTCCATTAACTTATGACACAATTTATACAACTGATAGCACTGTTAGACTGACTGATAAAATTATTTATGTTGACTAATAGCAACAACAGGCCAAAGAAAAAGAGGCAGACCGTGTGAAACTCTGAAGAGGTCATTGTTAAGAGAGGCCAAATTAACAGGCATAAAATCCTTTGATGAGGTTGAAAGACTCACCGAAGACAGGAAAAATTGGCGAACTACTTTGCGAGCCCTATGTGATGTTTAACGGCATGGGAAGGATATAAGATATAAGAATAGCAACATATAAGACTGATAGTAATTTATATGGCCGATATCAGTATTAGACTGACTGATAACATGATTTCTGTTGACTGTAACACAAAATTCATAAACTTCTAACACGGTATATATGCCTGATGGCACTGTTAAACTGACTGATAAAATGACTTATGTTGACTGATAACACAAAATCCATTAAACAGAAACCATATATATGACTGATTGCACTTATATTAACTGATAACATGATTTCCATGGACTGTAACACAAAATCCATTAACTTATAACCATTAACTTATAACACAGTATATATGCCAGATGGCACTGTTATATAGTGGTTTTGTGAGCATTATAAAATGATTATAATATTATGAAGAATGATAATGAAAATTCACTTCATAACAGATAATGACAATTGACATGTATCATTTGAAGTTGTAGAATAGTAAATTCCAGTTTACAACTGAAAGTCAGTGAGGGCTGAACTTTCAGCCAATCAGCCAAATGGCATGGCCAACAAAAGTGATACAATTTGTAATGTTACTGCTATTTCAGCTTTACATAAATAAAAAAAATATACAAGACAGTACAGAAAATAAGCACTTTCTATAGTACAGGATGTAATGCATTCATTATACTGAATATAAGTATGAAATAAGCTTGCAGGTTCAAATTTAATTGTCTTTAATATAAGAATGAAGACAAAATATACTACATTATGCCTAAATCAAAAGAAGGTAAAATGTTAATGGGTAAAGAAGACATTGTGAACAGGTGGACAGAGTACATCTGTGAGCTATAAGGAGGAGAAAGACCAGAATTAACACCAGATACTGAAAACTCTGATGGACCACCAATACTTAAAGATGAAATCATAGATGCCATCAAACACATGAAGAAAGGAAAAGCAACTGGGCTTGATAATATAACAGTAGAAGAAATAGAGGCACTAGAGGAAATAGGAATAAAAATAATAACCAAGTTACTGAATGACATTTACAACAGTGGTTATATGCCCAGTGACTTGCTTAAATCCACGTTTATAGCACTACCAAAGAAACCAGGTGCAAAGGAATGTGATGAGCACCAGACTATCAGCCTCTCATGTCACATAACGAAGCTACTTCTGAGAATTGTTTTGAGAAGAACAAGGAAAAAGATAAAAATGGAAATAGCAGATGAACAGTTTGGATTTGTTGAAGGAAAAGGAACACACAATGCCATATATGCTTTACGAACACTAACAGAAAGAGCTTTAGAAGTACAGAAAGATCTCTACTTATGCTTCATTGATTACACCAAGGCATTCAACTAGGTGAAACATAATGAAATTATTAAAATGCATGAAGACATCAGTATAGATGGCAAAGACCTGAAGATTGTAAAACGTCTATACTGGCAGCAGGAAGCAGCAATTCGAGTTGAAAATAGAACTGGAAAATATCAACCTATAAAACAAGGGGTGCGACAAGGATGTGTACTATCTCCAGACCTTTTTTCTCTGTACAGCAAGAATATTCTAAGAATGATCATCACAGAACCAGGCATAAAAATTGGAGGATACAGTATTAACAACCTTCGATATGCTGACAACACAGTACTGATAGCTGAGAACCAACAAGACCTGCAAAATCTCTTGGATAAAGTCATTAAAGGAAGTGAACAGAAAGGCTTTACTTTAAACATCAAAAAGACAGAGACTATGGTTATATCTAAGAAACAAATCCACCAACGTGCAGTATAAAATTAAACAGAACTATTCTAAAGCAGGTGCAGAAATTCAAATACCTTGGAGCAGTAATAGCTTCAGATGGGAAATGCAGAACAGAAATTAGGAACAGAATAGGCCAAGCAAAGATTGCATTTCAGAGAATGAGAAACATATTATCCAACATATCCTTGAAAATGAGTCCTAAAATGCTATATTGAACCTATCTTGTTATATGGAAGCGAATCATGGACAATAGGCAGGTCTGCACAAAAATCATTGGAAGCAGCAGAAATGTGGTTTATTAGAAGAATGTTGCGAATCCCCTGGACAGCAAAAATAATTAATGAAGAATGTATAAGAAGAGCTGGAGAGACAAAAAATCTTGTCAAAAAAATAAGAGAGAGACAATGTACTTTCATAGGACATGCAATGAGAAGAGGGGGCATTGAAAATATTATAACAACAGGAAAAATAGAAGGAAGAAGATCAAGAGGAAGACAAAGAGAAATGATACTTGATAGTTTGATGGGATGGTATGAGAGGAGATCACCAACTGAGCTAATGGCCTGCATGAAGGATCGTGTACACTGGAGAAGCATAATAGCCAACACCAGTCAGCACGGCACCTGGTGATGAAGATAATGAATATAAGAATAGAGCACACTGCATATAAACAGCCTCGAAATATACTACACAAAGCACATTAGACATGACAAACAAACAAAAAAACAAACTAATAAGAGCATGATCATAACTCAAACCATGGACTTCAGGAAAATGTGCAACCATCGGTCCACCAGCAGACAGCATACTGTCAATCCACTGACAGTGTATCGTTTAATTTAAGGAATAGAAGAAAATGACGTTTTTAGGAAAATATTTTTAAAATGTCTTCCTGATATTATTTTTAATCTTCTGCTTTGGAACTCATCATTGAAGTGATCCAGGTCAGAAATGGGTGTGCTTAGCGGTACGAGAAACCAGTGAAAAAATGTCTAAACATTCTGATCAAGAAAATCAGACAAGGAAGGCAAATGATGTAATTAGAGCTGTCAAGGGGCTTATGGAATGTATGAGTAGAATTATGATTGCAGATTACCTGTAAGTGCAACATGTAATGAATGGAACTTGAAAATTTAAAAAAGAAGAAAGCAGAAAGAAAAAGGGAGTAAAAAGGAAGACTTGGGTGTAGGATCAGGAGATTTTTATTCCAAAGTGGCAATTCCTGAAGTTGTAAATAGCCTTTCTGTTATCAGTTTAGTTAGACTGATCTTGCAATAAAATATGGCCTTCAGCTTTACTGAACTGTGGCAGGTAATATATGCCAATATTCACTTTTTTGTTGTTTTTTTTTTTTTTCACAAAATTGAACACTGGTTTACTATTTTCCTTGTTTTTTTTTAATAAAAAAAAAGTTATGTGGTGGTTTTCTTTTTAAAATTTTCTTTCAACTAACTTTCATTATTTTTCTGTCTGTCCTTTGTTCCCTCAACGCAGGATCCCTCTTCGTAACTCCTTTCGGCATTCTTACACTCCTTTCTCCACTTCAACTGTTAAATATGATACAAGTGGCACACCATACAGTGCTCAAACTCCTTCTACCAAGTACAGCTATGCTAGCACCAGGGTCAAAGACACCGAGGACACTGCAAGTACAAGCAGGATCAAGACCACTGATACAGCTGATGGCAAGCCCCAAGGAGCATCAGAATCTGCTGAAGCCATAGCTACATCCAGTAAGGATACTGCAACTAAACAGAGTGATCAAGAATCATCGAAACACACTGAAAAAAGTGATACAATTGTAAAAGAAACATTTGAGAAAAAGAAAGAACCAGTTACTGCAGTAAGTAAGAAAATTTATGAAGATTCTCAGAAAGATATGAAAGAAGGCGTAGTTCATGAAGATGTGCAGTCAAAGAAGGAAGTTGAGGAGGAAATAATTGTTAAGCAGGAGAAAAAAGTTGACCAGGAAATTCCACCAAGTCCTGACAAAGAGACTGTTATACAGGAAACAGTTGTTGAGCGTGCAGAATCCAGAATGATGGAGTCAGCGTATGTATCAGAGCATCAGCCACAAGACAGCAAAGAGCATCTATCACCAACAGAAGTGGAAGAAAGTACACCAACACCAACTGAAGAAGCATCATCCAAGGATGATATGACAGTTTCTGAGGCTGAAGTTGAGCAGGGTGAACCTCAGCCAGAACCTTCTTCTCAAGATGTGGAAGACACTGTAGCAGATCATGGGCCTGCAGAAACTGAGGGGATGATAGGTAAGGATGAAACTAGCATCATCCAGGATGAGTCTCAGGTGACTGTGACAGTCGTTTCGTATGAGGAAGCTGGAGAAAGTGCTGAAGTGCTGGCTTCAGATAAACTCAAAACTTTTGAGACTCCTAGAAAAGGTGAGACGACTGAGGATGATGAGATCATTGAGAGAGAAGACACTGAAGACTCAGGAGATGCAAAAGGAGTAGAACATCCTCATTCCCCTCTGGATGTTGCAGAAACTGCAGAGGCAGTGGAGGAGGTTATAGTTGCCCAGCAAGTTAAAAGGACTTCAGAGTATCCACCATCAGACACTGTCACCAAGGAAAGTTACGTAGCTTCTGAACATGTAACAAAAGACTTGTCTCCAAAACAAAGGAGCCCAGAAGCATTAGAAGAGTCAACAACAACAGAAGCAGTTATAGGCTTAGAAGCAGAAGACAAGAAAGAAGCAGAAGTCTCAGAAGATCAGATTGTACAAGCAAGTGAACCAACAAGTGAAAGCCAAACAGATGATTCCATTGCACATGAAGAGCAAGGCATTGTGGAAGAGGTTATATTAAAAGATGATGCACAAAGCTCACTAGAACAACCTGCAGTAAGTGCATTAGAAGAAGATTCACAGCTCATGGAGTCAAGCCACCCTTCTCTGGATGAAGGACCTGAAAGTGAAGCCCATGCTGATTATGAGAAAACAAAGCCTTCTGTAGGAAGCCCTGTGGTTGCTGAAAGAGATGAGATTACTGGTGAAGTCCAGGACTTAACAGAAGTGACTGATGATACTCAGGTGTCTACACCAACTAATGATGACCTGAAACGTGTTTCCAGGTCTATTGTTGATGAAGCTGTTGAAGAGGTCGTTGTAAAGGAAGAAGCCAAGCTTGCACAGGAGATTCCTATTCAGTCAGAGGAGGCTGCTTCAGGTGAAGGCACAGAAATTGTTGAGACTGAAATGCATGTCAGTGGTGAAGTAGTCTGTGATGAAGGAGCCAGTGGTGAAGGGGTCAGTGGTGAAGGGGTCAGTGATGAAGGGGGTACAGATACATTTGGTAAATCATTGTCTGTAGAAGAAGGGCTAGAATGTGCAGTTGCTGAACAAATAATCACAACACAGATAACAGATACACAAGCAGAGACCGACATTGAGAAGAAGCAAGATGCAGACAGAACACTCTCCACAGAAAAAGACAGTGAGATAAAGACAGGTGAAGAAGAACTGGGGATATCAGCAGCTGTGGATGCAGACACCACAGCGGATGTTGAGGATGCATTGGATGGAACCGCTGTTTCACTCAACATCACAGCTGAATATGAAGTAAGAGCAGGTGATGTTGTTTTATCAAGTGATCTCCAAAAGGATACAGCATCAGAAGATAAACAAGATGAAATGTCACTAGAAGAGAGAAACAGTGAACAACACGAGGATGAGGTTTTAGCAGTGTCAGAGACAGAAACTAAAAATGAGATAGACATGTTGAAAGAGGACAGATCCAGTCAAAAAAGTGATGAGCTGCTCATTTCTGGTGAGGAAATAGCAGAGACAAGTGTGGATGTAAATGTTGAGGTACCTGGACAAGTTGGTGGGGACAGTGTTGTAAGTGAAGTTGATGTACAGGCTGAAGGGGGAGAGGTCAAAGGTGAAGTTGAAGTACAGGCTGAAGAGGGAGAGGTCAAAGGTGAAGTTGATGTACAGGCTGAAAAGGGAGAGGTCAAAGGTGAAGTTGATGTACAGGCTGAAGGGGAAGAGGTCAAAGATGAAGTTGATTTGCAGATGGAAGGGGAAGAGCCCATGACTGAAGTGCAGGCAGAAGGGGAAGATGTTACAGGTGAAGTGCAGGCAGAAGGGAAAGAGGTCACAAGTGCAGTGCAGGCAGAAGGGGAAGAGCCCACGAGTGAAGTGCAGGCAGAAGGGGAAGATGTCACAAGTGAAGTACAGGCAGAAAGGGAAGATGTGACAGGTGAAGTGCAGGCAGAAGGAGAAGAGGTCACAAGTGAAGTGCAGGCAGATGAGGAAGAGGTCACAAGTGAAGTGCAGACAGAAAGGGAAGATGTGACAGGTGAAGTGCAGGCAGAAGGGGAAGAGGTCACAAGTGAAGTTCAGGCAGATGAGGAAGAGGTCACAAGTGAAGTGCAGACAGAAAGGGAAGATGTGACAGGTGAAGTGCAGGCAGAAGGGGAAGAGGTCACAAGTGAAGTGCAGGCAGAAAGGGAAGATGTGACAGGTGAAGTGCAGGCAGAGGGGGAAGATGTTACAGGTGAAGTGCAGCCAGAAGGGGAGGAGGTCATAAGTGAAGTGCAGGCAGAAAGGGAAGATGTGACAGGTGAAGTGCAGGCAGAAGTGGAAGATGTTACAGGTAAAGTGCAGCCAGAAGGGGAAGAGGTCACAAGTGAAGTGCAGGCAGAAGGGGAAGATGTGACAGGTAAAGTGCAGGCGGAAAGGGAAGATGTGACAGGTGAAGTGCAGGCAGAGGGGGAAGATGTTACAGGTGAAGTGCAGCCAGAAGGGGAAGAGGTCACAAGTGAAGTGCAGGCAGAAAAGGAAGATGTGACAGGTAAAGTGCAGGCAGAAGGGGAAGATGTGACAGGTGAAGTGCAGCCAGAAGGGGAAGAGGTCACAAGTGAAGTGCAGGCAGAAGGGGAAAATGTTACAAGTGAAGTGCAGGCAGATGTGGAAGAGGTCACAAGTGAAGTGCAGGCAGAAAGGGAAGATGTGACAGGTGAAGTGCAGGCAGAAGTGGAAGATGTTACAGGTAAAGTGCAGCCAGAAGGGGAAGAGGTCACAAGTGAAGTGCAGGCAGAAGGGGAAGATGTGACAGGTAAAGTGCAGGCGGAAAGGGAAGATGTGACAGGTGAAGTGCAGGCAGAGGGGGAAGATGTTACAGGTGAAGTGCAGCCAGAAGGGGAAGAGGTCACAAGTGAAGTGCAGGCAGAAAAGGAAGATGTGACAGGTAAAGTGCAGGCAGAAGGGGAAGATGTGACAGGTGAAGTGCAGCCAGAAGGGGAAGAGGTCACAAGTGAAGTGCAGGCAGAAGGGGAAAATGTTACAAGTGAAGTGCAGGCAGATGTGGAAGAGGTCACAAGTGAAGTGCAGGCAGAAGGGAAAGATGTTACATGTGAAGTGCAGGCAGAAGAGAAAAAGGTCACAAGTGAAGTCCAAGCAAAAGTGGAAGAGGTCACAAAACATGAAGTGCAGCCAGAAGGGGAAGAGGTCATGAGTGAAGTGCAGACAGAAGAGGAAGATGTCACAAGTGAAGTGCAGCCAGAAGGGGAAGGGGTCACAAGTGAAGTACAGGCAGATGAGGAAGAGGTCACAAGTGAAGTGCAGGCAGAAGTGGAAAGGGTCACAAGTGAAGTGCCGGCAGAAAGGAAAGAGGTTACAAGTGAAGTGCAGGCAGATGTGGAAGATGTCACAAGTGAAGTGCAGGCAGAAAGGAAAGAGGTTACAAGTGAAGTGCAGGCAGATGAGGAAGAGGTCACAAGTGAAGTGCAGGTAGAAGGGGAAGATGTCACAAATGAAGTGCAGGCAGAAGGAGAAGAGGTCACAAGTGAAGTGCAGGCAGAAGGGGAAGAGGTCATGAGTGAAGTGCAGGCAGAAGAGGAAGAGGTCACAAGTGAAGTGCAGGCAGAAGTGGAAGATGTCACAAGTGAAGTGCAGGCAAAAGGAGAAGATGTTACAAGTGAAGTGCAGGCAGAAAGTGAAGATGTCACAAGTGAAGTGCAGGCAGAAGAGGAAGATGTCACAGGTGAAGTTGATGTTCGTGCAGAAGGTAAAGAGGTCAGAGGTGAAGATGATATACAGATGGAAGGAGAAGAAGTCGCAGATGAAGTTCATGTGCAGACTAAAGATAAAGAGATCAAAAGTGAGATTGGTGTACATGTTGAAAAAGAAGTCAAATGTGAAGTTGACATGCAGGCAGAAGGGGAAGAGGTCAAGAGTGAAGTTGATGTGCAGGCTGAAGAGGAGGAGGTCACAGGTGAAGTTGATGTGCAGGCTGAAGGAGATGAGGTCACAGGTGAAGTTGAGGCACAGATTGAAGTAGAAGAGGTCACAGGTGAAAATGATGTACGGACAGAACATCGTAATGATTACACAGAACTTGCAGGAAGTGAAACCGAAGAAGCTGGAGACAGGGCACAGCCACAAGACATGAAAGTCAGATATGAAGAGGAAATCCAAACAGCTGTGGAAACACAAGCTGACAAGGAGACCAGTGATCAAGAGGAGGATATTGTGGCAGTGACCAGTGGAGTTGAAGGTAAATCCCCAGACATATTAGAAGTAGGCAGCACTATCAAGGTTTCAGAAGAATCCCAAGAGGATGTTGGAGGAGGAGAAGAGGTTAAAACATTTGATGAACTAAGTAAAAGAGAAGCTGATAATGAACAGGCAGAGGTTGTTGAAGAAGTGACACCTGTAGATAGAATAGATGATAGTCAGGATGAAGAGGATTTGATTCAAAGAAGTAAATCAACTGAACAGATAGTTCAGCTTCAGAAGAGGCTTTCTACGGAGCAGGTGGTTGGTGAAATAGAAGAAGTTCTATATGCAAAGCAGGTGACCGGTGAACTAGAGAAAAGTCAGATCATAAAACAGGAAATAGAGGACAGTCAGGCCACAAGGCAGATGTCTGGTGGTCATGAGGAATCTCTGCAGATAGAAGATGAGCAACAAGTGTTTGGTGAAGAACAATATAAAGACACATTTTCTGAATCCACTACTGGGGCTATTGACAAACAAGAGATGTTCATGCATGCCTCAACTCTGTCACATACCACGATATTTAGACATGAACAAACAGTTGTTACAAAAGTTGAATCAACTGTCCATGAAACTGAACTGACAATGGGCTCTTTTGAAACATCCAAATTAGAAACTGAAAAAATAATGAAGGAAGAGGTTGATATTGTACATCACTCAGAGACAGAGAGAGACGAGAAGGCCTTGAAACAAGAAGGAAGGATAGTGGCCAGTCCAGTCCTGTCTCCATCAGCTGAGGAAGATGTCATTATTTCCAAGACCTTCACTTTAAGCGAAAGTAGTGCCAAATTCTTGTCTGAGTCAGGTTTCATAGAAGACACATCACTTCATACTGACAGCACTGCAGTCATCAAGGAACTTCAGATGGGTGGGTTAGATGATGTGGAAGACGAAGGTGGTGAAAAACTTGAAGGGGGCAGAACTGATGAGGAAACTGGGTCACAGATTTTGGAAATAAAAGATGGCTCTCAGGACAAGAAAAGCTCTAAAACAATACTTGATGAGGAGCATACAGAAGAATCTGTCACAGGAGACCAGGTGGACAAAGACACAGACAGGAAAGTATGTGAAACCACTACTCACCTACAGCAAGAAGAACAGACCCTGGGAAGTATAAAAGAAAGTGCAGATGATGATATTAAGAATATAGAAGCAGAGGGAAAATCTGAACATCAACCAGCACAGGAAAAAGAAACAGCACCAACAGAAGCAGATGAAGAGGCAAAGGAAGCCATTATAGATGTGAAAATAAGCAAACAGCAGGACAGTGGGAGACCAGATGATTTAGAAGAGGTTACAAAATTGAAAGAAGTAGATGATGAAATAGAAGAGGAGATTCTTCTTGTTAATGGTGCCAGAGAAGACTTGATGGAGGCCTCAAGTCCAGAACAGAGCATTCTTGACCAGGCAAGAGCTGATGCCTCTATAGCAACTCCCTTCCCAGGGGATGACAACAAAGATGTCCAGGATGATACTGATGATGATGTTCTTAATGAACCTGAAATGGCAAACAATGGTGATGACTCTGCAGCTCCTAGTGAGGTCCTGGCACAAGCTGATAAACAACCACAACCAGGTGCAGAAACTGTGTATATGGACTTGAAAGATACAAAGGAAGATTCATACCAAGAAAAATCCCATGGTATATCTCCCATAAAGTCAAAAGAAAGCTTGCAAACAGACATACATGAGTCAAAAGAATATGGAATTCACCAAATCGAGACTGAAATTGAGCATGGTACTATAAAATCTACAACTTCAGAACTAATTCAGAATGGAGATGACCTAGATGCCAAGGATGTCAACGATGAGCCAGATTTCCAGGAACAATTCAAGGTTGTGAGTGGACACACCGAAACTAGTGAATCCCATAAAATAACATCAGAACACATCGATGAGGTCAGTGCTGCTGAAGTTGCCAGGGTGGATTTAAATGGGGTGACATCTTCTGGCAGTACAGCTGCCAGATCATTTGAAGATCTGTCACAATCAAAGCAGACATAGCAAACTCTGGTAAAGATAATTTCTTAACTTATATCCATTTATTGACCTGCATTGAAGTAGGTATGAAGAAGAAGGAAAGATCAAGAACAGCATACTAAAAGTATGACGTTACTGCAACGATTAAAACAGGTGGACATAACTCAGCATTAATTGAAACAAACTTGCATTTATTTTAAAATAATACTCTTTAATTTTTTTTTTCTTTTTTAACAATTCCTGTTCTTTGGGAAATGCTTTATAATTTTTGTTCAACATTATGATTTGCTATTAGTCATAATTAATATAGTAATTCTGAAGTGTTCAGCAATAACAGCCCATATCAGTGACTTACAATGTATCCTGATACAAGAATTGTGTTAATTCAGCCAGGGAAAGTTAAACTTTTTTATGTGCTTAAATTGTCATTGTTTCGGTAATTTTTAATTAGTGCTTTTGCAGTTTCTGCTGTGTACTTTTCATCATCACTGCACCGAGTAATAGTGTGAGTCTTTCAAATTTAATGTGAAAATCTGAATTCACTTTATGGATTTATCGAAAACAAAATGTTACACCATCATTCCATAGAATGTTTGTATTTTCCTCCCAAAGCATCTTTCATATCCCACAATGCCTGTATAAATTTGGCTTCCTGAAATGGCCAATGATTTTACTATTTGTAAAATTTGGTCACATCATTTACATGATACACATAACGACTGGTTTCAAATTTGTTGAGAGAAGCATATTTGGGTTATATTTATCTCATGATTACCTCCATTTGTTCATTCTACTGGTACTACTACACCACTTCTACTGCTACTATTACTTTTACTACTACTATTACTGCCATTACTACTTCTACTGCTGCTCTGCTATGGCTATTAATATTGCTTTATCCATTTTTTAACTTTTGACACAAAACTTATGCAAATAATACTTGCTAAATTTGAATACACATTCTTAACAAATCAGATCCGAGCATCACAAAAATAGCACATTTCAGAATTAACTGATGTGAATCCGTTATGAAATAAAACAATTTCAGAATTAACTTATCCGAACCTTTATGAAATAAAATGATTTCAGAAATAATTTACCCGAACCTTTCTGAAATTAAATTATTTCAGAATTAAATTATCCGAACCTTTATGAAATAAAAGGATTTCAGAATTAACTTATCCAAATCAATGATTTATGATACTGCAGCCACTGAATATAGCGAGAGTTATTATTACTTTAAAAAACCGTTTTAGAGTGTAAAATGTACATTGCAGTCCCTCTTGAGATTAAAAAAAAATTTCTTTTTATAAATTAAAGCTTTTGTATAAACATGTGGTATAAGGAGAGTGAATATACAAGTGCTAAGGAACACTGACCAAACCATAATATCCCTCCCCTTCCTCCTAGATTTTATCCCATTTTGGTTTTCTGTTTATTTCTTTTCAGCCTGCATTATATTTGTTTTATTTTTACTCACTTTTCATGTTATATTCAGTTGTTTGTTTTACCATCCATTTTATTTAGTTCATTTTATGATGGCATCAAAAGCATTGTTCTTTGCTTTCAGTGTGTTTCTTTGTGTGTGTGTGTGTGTTCATATATTTGGAAAAAGAGGATCAAGAGGCCTCATCTGGTTGATGAGATTACCCTAATTCTTATGTTGGCTGTGTTTTCATTTTTTCCAGTCTCAGAATCTTATGTAAATCCTGCCACTGTTGTTCTGCTGTAGCAAATCAAGCATAAAGTCTGTACACCTTTTATGTTTGTGCTTTAGTTTGCTTGTGTTGTTGTTTTTGATTTTGCCCATTTACTGATGTTTTAAATTGCTTTTTGTTTTTCATGTTTTTAGTTTGCTGTTTGTGTAGACATTTTCATTTGCCTTTCATTGTGATATTTTAATCTGCTCTTTGTGTACGTGTTTTCATTTGCACTTTATTTTGATATTTTAGTTTTTCTCTTTGTGTTGCATGTTTTAATTTGCTGTGTGTGTAGATGTTTTCATTTGCCCCTAATTTTGATGTTTTCATTTGCCCTTCTATTGTTTAATTTGCTATCTGTGTTTAGATTTAGTGAATTCAGTGTGTTACAGTTTTTAATTTGGCCATTGTGTTGGTTGTGAACTGCCTTTTATTTAGTATTACTTCTTGATTTTCACATTAATCCTTATAAAATGAAAGTATTTAATTGTCGTGACACCAGTTTACCGAAAGTATTCCATCATTTAGTTTTGTCCGCTTGGTTTTGTTTGTTAGTTTGCTTTTCTTATTACCCTTTTCCCGCCTACAGGGTCGGTCTGAGGCAAGTAGTGGAGCAGACGCTAGGGGTTCGACAGAGCGGGACCGCTCGCCTCGCAGACATAATAAACGTTGCGGAGGGACAGGCATATGAATCCACCGGTGCGTATCAGGCCGAAAACGCCTCCACTAAAAAATAATTCTCTGATTATAATAAGCACGAGCATAGTCAAGACGAGTCAAGATTACACACTTTTTTTTCATACACAATACACGGGAGTTCTTTTTTTCTGTATCTTACTTCCTTTTGCAACAAACTGACGGACTCTGCAAAGAAAAATTAATGGATTATATGTAAAGTTTTTCAAAGTAGAGCAGAATTTTTCTAACTCTAACTTCACTTGCATTTTCACACGTTTACAATTTGAAATGATTTTTAAAATTCTAATTTAATGCCTGAAATGAAAACAATCACGATCATTTAAAATCTATTTTCATCAAATTTAAATGAAACTGAATGCTATTTTAAAAAAATTAACCACATTTTTTTTTATGCAATAAGATAGATTATTGCTAGTTATTGTTGCAGTCTTCAACATCAACAAAATGTTAATGTTCATGACTAATATATAAAATCATGCTAATCTTTTTTTTTCTCTTTTTTTTGTGTGCGTAGTTTCCTTTTTATTAATTTATAGAGTATAATTTTTTAATGTCTGCTAGAGGCTTGCGCAGCCAAAATCAAGTCAGAAATAGGAATGGCAACAGCAGCTTTTTTATGACCTGTAAAAAGGCACAAGCGAGTAACAGGTAGACAGAAGTATATGGTTTAGTTTTAGGAAAAGATAGAAAGGGAGTTGTATGGTTCAGTTTTAGGAAAAGATAGAAAGTAGGATGTATGGTTCAGTTTTAAGAAAAGATAGGAAGTTAGTTGTGTATGGTTCAGTTTTAGGAAAAGATAGAAAGTTAGTTGTATGGTTCAGTTTTAGGAAAAGATAGAAAGGTAGTTGTATGGTTCAGTTTTAGGAAAAGATAGAAAGTGAGTTGTATGGTTCAGTTTTAGGAAAAGATAGAAAGTTAGTTGTATGGTTCAGTTTTAGGAAAAGATAGAAAGTGAATTGTATGGTTCAGTTTTGGGAAAAGATAGAAAATGAATTGTATGGTTCAGTTTTAGGAAAAGATAGAAAGTGAGTTGTATGGTTCAGTTTTAGGAAAGGATAGAAAGTTAGTTGTATGGTTCAGTTTTAGGAAAAGATAGAAAGTTAGTTGTATGGTTCAGTTTTAGGAAAAGACAGAAAGTTAGTTGTATGGTTCAGTTTTAGGAAAAGATAGAAAATGAATTGTATGGTTCAGTTTTAGGAAAAGATAGAAAGTGAATTGTATGGTTCAGTTTTAGGAAAGGATAGAAAGTTAGTTGTATGGTTCAGTTTTAGGAAAAGATAGAAAGTGGAACAAGAATGAGAGTGGCAGAAAGTGAGATGAGTAAATGAAGACAATACAGCCGTTCAATTTTTCAGCAAAAACCCTTTTTTCAAGGATCACATATAAAAACAACACACCAGATAAAAACATGAAAAACAGATGAAAAATAGGCACTTGGTTTTTTTTTTTTTTATATCCTCCTTGTAAGAAAGATGAAAGGTAAGCACAAATTGGAAGAAGGTGATTGGCACAGAAATGAGATAAAGGGATGTTGAGAAACAGTACTGAATTGTGTACAACCTGGCGTCATGCTCTAGTTGGTCACAGCTTGGTCCCATCAGATAACTGTGACCTAAGCAAATGACACTGGTAGTAATAGTAATATTGAGAACTTTTGAAAAAAAGGCTTTTGCTGAAATATTGGATTGTTGTATGTTCTTCATGTATATGTGCTCATCTTATTTTGTACCCACTTTCTTCAGTCTTTCTATCTTTATGTAAAACTGAACCATACACATAGTCTATTTCATTATGAAAGACTATGGGGAGAGATGGAAGGTTCAGTATGAATAGGGATCACCAGAAGGACAAGAGTGTTGCTTAGAATGCATAGAAAAGGAAGCTGTCAAAAGTCAAAACCCTCTTGGGACTATAGAAAAAGGATGGAAAGGCCTGAGTCTATTATTTCCCGCTGAGAATAACAAATAATAGAATGTCCCAGTGAAAAAGAGAATATTACACTTTCTTCTTTATGCTTGTGAGACTTTGACAAATGGCAAAGTGATGAAACAAACAGCAGAGTGATGAAACAAACAGCAAAGTGATGAAACAGACAGCAGAGTGATGAAACAAACAGCAAAGTGATGAAACAGACAGAAAAGTGATGAAACAGACAGCAAAGTGATGAAACAAACAGCAAAGTGATGAAACAAACAGCAAAGTGATGAAACAAACAGCAAAGTGATACAAATGTGGTTATGGAGAGAGATGTAGCAGATACTATAGAAAAGGAAAAAAATGAGACAAAAAAAAAAACAAATGATGATCTCAGAGATGTTTCAGAACATTAAAAACAAGTTAAAACTATAAGGAAGAGACCATCAAAATTATTTTTGACACATCATGGGACAAAAGGAATATAAAACTTGACAGTCACTGGAAAACTCATGGGCAGAAAAAAAGAAAGAAAGTCAGAGAAAAAAAAAATATCAAAACAAGCTAAACAAATGATGCAAGAAAGGAAAATCAACAAATCTGATTGGAGAAAGCAAGGAACACATTGAACAAAGAAGCATGATCACAAGCACAAATTGGTATGGCACCCAGATTATGGATTTCGATGTTTGCATCATCTGATCATGCTTTGACGTTCTTATGCAAAACTGACTTGTTATTTTAGAGCTGATTGGTGTTGTTTTAGATCTGAACTGAATTTCTTACCATTTTTTAAAAATGAGGTGAAAATTGAATGAAGTTTTCGGTTTAACTTCACCTGAACTTACTATTCATAGTTTGAAAAATGCAGATAAAATTTTTTTAGAAATAATTACAATCCTGAGTTAATCACTATAGGTTTAATCCTACTTCAACTGGAAGGAAATTTTACACCCTTGAAATACAGATTTCACTAAGTCCAACACAATCACAGCTACAGAAAAAAAAAGTAATAAAATTTCAAAACTGGCAAAAATCATTAATGATAAAACGGAAGTTTCCAACAGTTATCAGTTTAAAATATTTTTTTTTCAAATAGTTATCATTAACATTTTTATTAATTCTTCAGTGTAATATCTACGAATATTAGTTTTTACTAACACGTTTTAACAATTACCTTTTCTGGAAAACAACTGAGCTCTGTTATACTTCCCCTAACATTTACTGAAAGAGGCTTATGAGTTACATCTGGTTAATAGTTTTGATATTTCCATAACAACTTTATATATTCATAATCTTGTTGCTTATTCTAATTGTAAGATAACATTTTACATACAAGCCATCAAATTTTGGTAATCTTTTTTACCCAGACAGTTCTAGTTTTGACATTTTATTGCAAATTTATGATTATTTGAGATTATTTTGAATGGTTTTGCTTACTAATTTTAAATTACGGATGGCAAGAATATTTTTTGTGGATTTTAACAAAATCAGTACGCTTTAGAAAAAACAATTTATATCAGAAACGAAAACAAGAAAGTAAAGAAGATTTCAACTGAAAAAAAAAAAAAAAATTTCTGAATAGGCTGACCCAGTTAAGAGGTACGTGAAAAGAAAGGCAAATAATCACATAAAAATCACAGAGAACCATGTGAAAGAACCATTACTACTAACATCCATTGGTGTGGCACCTAAAGAATTAATGAATGGAAAGGTTAGCTACTCAGTCCATGATTTTTTTCTTTCTTTTTTAAACAACTAAATGTAGACATTCAATTTGAAATAATGATAATAAAGGACCCCTTCCCCCCTCAATATACTACTTTCAAATTTGTTAAGTTTTGGTTATTGGACTATTCACCAATGAACTTATTATGTGTATATGCAGAAAGTAGCCTGAGTACCTATCACTCCCAAGAAGGTAACGTATATAGCACATATGACAGTCGTGATAAAAACAATAGGATTATGGATGGGAAATATAACCTGGCTTGAGTATTGCAGTCTAGTACATACGGTCATATGATACAACATAAAGGAATGCTCTAAGCACTGCTATGTTCTATATATAACCAGATCTTTCGCTCCCATATATGACTGCATGTTTTCATATAACCTGTTATTATTCAGCTGTTGCTGCGGTTGTTTCGGTCACATCTTGAATCTGAGAGATGGCGTTTTTGTAGAATTTATGCTTCAAAACATTATTATTTATCACATTATTATTTTCATATTATTCTTATTGGTCGGCATTTGTTTTATTAATAGTAATAAAATGCTACGTGTAAGTTTATGTTATAGCTCGAGCCTGCTTTATGTCGGTTTTTGCTGGCTGATACTATTATGCTTTATGCAGTAATGTAACAGCTTTATTATTAGCATAACAGCTCTGCTTTATTTCACGTAGCTTATTCTTTGTATTAGCGTCAAACAATTTATAACTAATTACAGCTAATATATATAATATGTTGATATATTTATGTTTTATTTACATTCTTACATGAAGATCTTATTTGTGCAGTTTTTTTTGTTGTTGTTGTCAGTGGTGGGAAAGTATGTGGAATTTTATGTATATGTTTTTTCCCAGTTCACATGTATGAGTTAATATTTGATGTATTTGTGGTCATGTGATATTTATGAGCTTTGGTTGGTTGATTGATTAGCTGTGCATTTATTGGTTATCTAATGCCTATGGGTGAAGATACTGAAGACAAATTGGAAATGGATTGATTTAAATATCCAGAACATACCTAAAATGTAAATTCAGCGACTGAAATATATTGATTCATACCTCACTGGTACAATAGCCTGACTTTTTGGGAGCATGGTGTGGCTACAGGATGTAGCGTTAATTGCAAATTGTTGGTTGGCCCTGATAAATGTGTCATCACCAAGACAGCCATATTGATGCTGATCAAGAATTTGTGTCTCAAAATCTCATCATCAAATACATTATTTGTGAGTCTTAAATAGTAAATTGTATCTGTCATACGTTATGGCATCATCGAAGCCTCATCTAAGGCAGACAGAAAGTCATATATGAGGTTACATAAGTTTTTTTTTTAATCAAGAAATTTTCACAATGAAAAGGAGCAAAGCTAAATAATATGTGTGCTTCAGTTCATCAAGAAAATGAAAGCATTCGTTCATTGACAAAAAATCAACTGTCACTAAACACTGATGAGAATAAAAGATTCTGAACTTATTCCATTGTCCAAGTAAAGGAAACAGTTCATGCCAGTGTTCGAGGGAGAAATCATTAAATTATGCTCTAGTTATTTGTAATGACAATCTACATTGTGCAGTGTAAACCTTTTTACTACAGTTGCTCATAAAAGTATGGTGTACTGATTTGTCATAATCTTCAGGAATTACATGAGCAATAATCTTGAACTCTTTAAGACCAGTCACGTGAATTTCTTGGATCATGTGGTTACATTGTGATCAGCCAGAAAAAAAATATGCTCATAATCATGAGAATACAGTGTTTAATTAGCAATTCAAGATCATGAGATTGTTGTATTTTTCTCAGAGTGCTACTATATCCTCTGACCAAATAGTCATTCCTTCCTTCTTCCCTTACTCTTCCAGGATGCTCTGGTTTTAGGATTTTTGACTAAAATATGATCCCAGGATTTGTGGAGTTAATGTGAAACATTCCATATAGGTTAGGTATTTTAGTGAAACTCAACACAGTACACACATTTTTTCTATAATGAGGGCATACAAAAATGGAAGACTTTTTTTTTTCTTTCTTCTTGGAAGGAAGTTTTACAAAAAGTTTTCATCATTTTGAAATCCTTACCGTGTTATATATAAGTATAAAAAAAGAAATTAAACAGGACTTCTATTGTTTCGTTTTATTGGTTGTGATGCTGGTTACAATTTTTATACTACTACCATATCCAATGGCTTTGAATTGTTAATCCCCATATAATGTTTGGAAAGTTAATTTTTCTCCTAATTTACCTACAAACATTGAAGCAAGGTCAGTTTTAATCTAGTTGTTCATCTTTTTTTGTAATAGTTTTGGTGTTGTTTCAGATTTTTTTTTTTTTAAATTTAGTGAAGTATTTAAACTCCTGGCCTACCAAACAGTGCTCACAGCACATCAGCAGTTATGTTATCAAACATCACAGCCACATTCCTTTATTGGAAAATGACACAATGCATACTCTTAGCTTTTTAAAACAACAGCAGGCTAAGATTTAAAAACTTGGGAAAACATTTCTTAGCAAAAGTGAATGATTTCACTCATCTTTGAAGATTTTTTTTTTTAATGATTGTCAGTTGTTAGTAAAAGCTACCAAGCATTATTTTGGCTGAGCAACTTTTCTCAGTGTTAATTAGGAATCGATGATTTCTTGATCAAGTTTTCAGCACTGCATTTTTTTTCCAGCAACGTGAATTGTCTGTACCACATTTTGATTGTGTCTTTCCAACTTATACAAGTTACGAATGTCTTTCATTGTGTTAGAAAAGATATTCACATTACCAATGTGTATGCCGATGGCACGTTTTTCTTCCAAGTAAGATATTACTAATCTCTTATAAACCTTCACTTGTACGAAGTTTATAGTAGATATCAGAAATTAATATCAAAGTCATATCAGATATACATTTTTTTCTATAAAAGCACTTGTATTCACATGTTAATGTGTGAGGAATATACTAAAACACAAGATTTGGGTTTTACCATCTTGTTTTTACATCAGTAATGTGTAAAATTCTACAACTTTTACTTGTTTTACTAAATGTGAACATTCATCTTTGACATTCACAACTTTAGAAAGTGAACTTGATTGCTTAGAGTTGCTTTTCCCTTATGCTTTTCCTATGCTCTTTGATGGCCAGTTTTTTCAGTGTTCCACTGCTGATGTAGCTAAGAATGTATTTGATTCATGAAACTGACTGTCATTGTAAGATTTCCATCTTTCTGAGGATTTGTATGCCAGTTGGGATATTCGCTTGGAAGTTCGTACCCATGAGGCTTTTGTCAGCAGCTGTACTTATGTGGGATATGCCACACTAACCTTCAATCAATCAAACGCTGTGCTGTGTGGCATAGGCGATCATTTCTCTCCACAATTCCACACCAACCTTACATTCCAAATACTGTGTGAATTAGGCAAGGGACATCAACTTTGCATTCCAAATACTGTGTGAATTAGGCAAGGGACATCAACCTTACATTCCGGACATATCTGTTGATTCTCCCATCTCCTCCATTAGTATATCCCTTGGTGTTACAGCAAGTGATGACATTTGTTCTACGCTAATGTTCTTATTTTTGTCCTTAATTCAAATAGTTGGGTATCTGTTTTTCTATTCATTTGATCAGATAGAAATGGAGCAAGGTTCAAACCTAGTTACTTCACTTTGAACCCCCACATAAAATCAAGCAAATTAGAAATTAATGTTTTAAACACTGCTTTGTTATGGTATTGTTTGACAGAAGAATTGTGGGCAAGGACTCTTGCAAGCAAATATTCCAACACAGTAAAGATAAAACACACACATAGGGTGTGTAGAGTACAAGTGATCTCCTGCGTTGCAGTTTTGTGACTAATTAGATCACTAGTGCCCCATACAGTTCCTGTCTATCAAAGTTGTGATTTGATTATTTATTTGTGGACTTCATGATTCGGAGTCTAAAGCTTCCAGTCTGCGACCCTGTCATCGTATGCAAATAAAGGTCTTTCTGTTTGTAAACACTTCACATGGTTCCTGTTATTCTTATCTTCAGTGTAGGCAGTGTTGGATGTTGTACATCACTGTATCTGTAATATAGACAATGGTGAATGTTGTATATCTTCATTTCTTCATGTAGACAAAGCTAAATGTTGTACATCTTTATATCTTCTGTATATCAAGTGCTCAGTGTTGTACATTTTTATTGTTTACACATATACAGTTCTGAATGTTGTACATCTGTATATCTTTCATATAGATAAGGATGAATGTTGTATATAGTCTTGTTTTACTTTTTTGTATATCGTCCATGTAGATAAGAGTGGCCTGGTTAGCTGAGTGGTTAGGTGCTCAGTTTACTAATTTGGCGGTATTGGGTTCAAGTCCTAGCAGTGGGGATTTTTTTCTGATACACACCAAAAAAGCTCCGGGGTCCACCCAGCCTCTAAGAATGGGTACCAGAGAAATCTTTCATGTGCCAAAGGTCATGGAAATGGGGCCTAACACCGTATTCCCAATATGCCTTAATGGCATGGGAACAGGAATTTTACTTTTTTTAACCATGTGGATAAGAAATAACATCTTGTTGGCAGAAATGCAGATGAAGCCACTGACAGCAATTATTGAGGAAAGATGTTGGTGATGGTTGGGACATGTCCTCTGAATGAATGACAACTCACAACCAAAAATAGCACTAAGATGGACAGCACAGGGGAACAGAAGTAAGGGTAGACCAAAAGAGACATGGAGAAGAACAACAGAAAGGATGTTCAGCAATAGAGGGCTCACCTGGGCAGGAGCAGAAAAAAAAAACGAAGGACAGGCATTTGTGGAAAACCCTTGCGGAAGCCCCATGTGCCCTGGGCACTTAAGGTTCAGAGACAGAGAGAGAGATAAGGCTGAATGTTGTATATCTTTACAGCATTGTTTTACATATTTTATCTTCCATGTAGACAAATCTGAATGTTGTACATCTTCATATTTTTCATATAAATGAAACTTGGTGTTGTATATCCAGTGCTGAATATTGTATATCTTCCTATCTTTAATATAGACATTGATGTATTTTGTACAGTTTATGTTTAATTTCTTTATATCTTTGATGTAATCAGCCATGAATGTTGCACATCTTCATTTTTTGCATACTGTCAAAGCTCACCATTGCATATCTACATATATGTATGTATTTAAGATTTAATGCTCACTGCTACATATGCCTTTCATATTCAAAGGTATTTAGTTGTTTTTAAATTTAACTACATACATACTTGTATAAATATTTTGCTGAATTATCTATGCATGACACAGATGGCTAAGCATGTGAACCATTTCTTTGAGTAAGAGCATAGTTTCAGTGTTGATTGTCTTCTAAATGTTGGTTTATAAGTTTCAGTATATTGGATGTACAAGTTACTTGAGATCATAGTTCAGTGGAAAGTACAATGTGAATGTAAACATCAGTTCTCCTGTTACATATATATACTAGAGCAGTGGTTCCCAACAATTTTTCAGGGATGCCACCCTCTTTCCTCCTAGGCCACATCTCTACAGCCTCCATATTTACACAAACCTCAGACTGGTTCTGATGCTCTCTGCTTGCTCCATTTTCCTTTACTGTCCTAGTGCTGGAGAAGGGGCCGCAGTACTTACACTTTGGGAACCATTGCTCTAAAAGTAAAATAAAGCATATATTGTTTAATATAAAGGCATGTTTAACTCTGTTTCAACTATGACCCACTTAGAAGGCTTTGTTAGCAAAAAAAAAAAAAAACTGCTTCTATAAGGTTTATTTCAAGTTTCTAAAATTCAGTTTTTAAATTACAGTATAGTCTAAATACAAGCTTAGTGTCACTTCATAATAAAAACATGGCAGATGTGTTTATTTTTAAAATTTATATGTGGTTTTGGTATTATGTGGCATGGAAAGAGTTAAAATGCAAAATCAGCATCGTGTTATAGATACGGAGTAAAGTACAATATGTAATGTAAAATAGATTTTAAAATGCAGTGTAATATCTAAACAGTATAATAGAATAGAACATATCTGTAGTAGTGTAGTTTTATGTGTTAATTCAGCCTTTTGTATCTTAGAAGGTCTTTTTTTTTTTTAGTTAACTCTGAAAGTTCCGAAAATCAGAGCACCCTCTCTCATGACCAAGCCTAGTATATTTTCTGCCTGACTGGATTCATGAGTCAGAATGGTGTCTCAGTTCTTCTCTACGATTCTTTCATTATGATTTGAAATTTTAAATATTGTTTATATGTCAAAAGTTGACAGACTATTAAAACCAAGGGCTAACAACTCTGGTTATATTTCCTCATGGTTGTCTCCACTTTCCCTCCTGCATGCAATCCTCTGTTTGTTTAATTTATTGTTAAAAATTTACAAAAACTTCATTATTAATAGGATGATACTCATTGTCCAAGAATGGGAAATTTCCGGGGTGCTTCTTCTGATGATTGAGAGAGCTGTACAGTTGTTTCACTGTCTGTAATATATAGATTTTTTAGCCTGTGTTTTATAAGATACAAATAAATAGCATATAGTTTTTTAAACATCAGTAAATGTTAGGTATAAAATAAATGTAGATATATTAATCTACTTTAGTCTCTACATGCTGCATCCATATGTTAAATCGTTTTGTTTCGTACACATTTTCTGTTTTAATTGTAAATTGCATCTGCTAGTCCAGTGGTCCTTAACTTGGGTTCCATAGACCCCAAGGTCCATGTTAAGATTTTTGGGGCACCTTGAAATAGCACATGGATTGGCTTTATTAAAGCTTTTTTAGCACCATCTGGATTCTGTTTATTGGTTTATTTTTAACGAGGAGTCTTCAGCAGTTCTCATGTCAAAAAGTGGGTCAGTAGCCACAGAAGGAAGTTAAGGACCACTCTACTGGTTGCTGTCATTGTTTTAAACTTCCCAGACTTTTGGACTGTGTAATGATGTTGTTTGTAAAATGATGTTGTCCGTGATGTAGCTGTGATCAGAACTGCACCTGTTTATGTTGCACTTCGTTGTGGTATTATATATATATATATATATATTTTCATGAGTTGCATTCAAGACTATTACTTGATAACATCATTTAAAAGCTTTAGAATACCCCCAGCTATACACAGCTTTTAAGAAATGTGTAACACAACATATTCCTTCTCGAAATTTTAATCTTATTGTATACAATTATTCAAATCCATATAAATAACAGATAACATAAATTATTTACAGCATATTCATTAAATGCTTCATTTTAAAAATTTCCTTGCTAAATTTTTTTAAATATAAAATTAATCCTAACAATTTATGCTACGAACCCCAAAGTTATAAGTTACTAACAGTAAAATCTGCTTTTGCATCAATAATGTTTAGAAAAAATTTTTAAAAAATAAAAATTGTTGCTGTTGCCATTATTTTTGCCATTATTATTTTGTCATAATTTCTTTGACAGGGGACTCCCAGCTGTCCATGAAGATGATGAGAGGAGAGGTGTCAGCTAAGACCACCTACCAGAGAACAGCCAATGGTCCAGTCAGCATTGCAGAGGCCAATCCTGAGGGCAAGTTCATCCTCCTGGAGAACAACTCTTCCGGAGGAGTTAGAAAGGTGTGTTCAGCAGATGGGTTAATTTATGCAGTGTGTGGGTTCATTTTTTTGGCACATGGGTTAATTTGTTCAGTGGATGGTTAATTTGTTCAGTGGACGGTTAATTTGTTTAGCAGATGGATTTATTTGTTTAGTGGATGGGCTAATTTGTTTCCTATGTGGATAAAATCTATCCATACTTACATTAAGAACATAAAACATCAGTCATGGATTTAATCTTCTGGGGCATTCAGGGTTTAAGTTTAGCTGAAATATGATCTGTAAGTTTACAGTGTTAACTCTGTTCCCACTGTGAGCCACTAACATTGCCTTTCGAAAAAATTACAAATGAATGCCTTCATAAGCTTTATCTTGTTTTATTTTTAATATTTAAATTTTAACCAGAAATATATAAGTTTATTATAATTCCTCAGTAAAAACAAGACTGATGTGTTTATTATAAAGTTGTTTATGGGGTCTTGGGGTATTTTGTTTGGCAGTATAAAAGTTAATCAATTTTTCTGCTGCAACCAAACATCCTTTGATTCTCATTTAGTTATTGAATAGCCTGGTATTAGATATGTGTCTCTTTTTTTACCATTTTAAGTAATATCACACTGCTCGCAAGATTCTTCAGCTGCCGCGTGTGGGGTGAAACTCCTCCCGGTCAATGAGGAAATGCAAAAATGTTATTAGGGTTGCTGTGCAGAGTCACTGTGGAAAAGGTGATGGAAAGGATAAAGTGGAGTTTAATCGGTATGTCCATTAGTCTCACGGTGAGAGCTACTCATACCACGGCATCTCTGCTCTAGAGGTCCGTCACGTTCTAAATACACATATACTGGGATAATATGCCTAAACCAGCTTAACCCAGGGGTGAAACTTACTAGTGGTGAGGATTCGTCCTCCTGGACAAAAGCTCCATCCTGGTCACAACTAGGAAGGGTAGCAGCCACGACCACAAAATGCTGAAGTCAGAAACACTGGACCTGTGCAGTCTAGATAGGCAACTACCTCTCACCCGACAGGGATATATGCGTATCCTAATTACGCCAAGGTTTTCTGATGAGAAAGTTGGACTGGATGGGCAACCACCTCTCACCCGGTGGGGATATACTGATATCCAAAAAACAGTGAGGTTTTCCGGTGAGAAAGTCCAACTCTAGGCTGGATGGGCAACCACCTCTCACCTGGCGGGTATATACTGATATCCAAACTTCGTCAAGGTTTTCCGGTGAGAAAGTTCAACTCTAGATTAAACTGGTGCCATGAAAACCACAGTGTCACGCAATCCCGCTTCTGTGACCCACTGAGAATACAAGCCCAAGCCCCACAATACTCTGAACCTCTTCTGGTCCTATTAAGGACCACAGGAGTAAATTCAGTAGGATCACAGGGCGGTTTTGGTGGTAGAAGTGAACAAAGAAGAAGAAGAAGTAATATCATCTGTACGTGGTGGTATCATTTTTTTTAACTGTATGTTATGTCTTTGGTACAACATTTTCCCAGGAGATGAATTTGGATGGCTGGAAACTGAGGCGTGTGGTAGACAACAACTACAAGAGACCATATGAGTACACCTTTAGGAATTTTACACTCAAGCCAAGTAAGAGCGTCAAGGTAAGACAGCTATGTTTAATTGCTGTCCCAAGGTAAGTCAGCTCTGTTTAATTGCAGTACCAAAGTAAGACAGCTCTGTTTAATTGCTGTCCCAAGGTAAGACAGCTCTGTTTAATTGCCATACCAAGGTAAGACAGCTATGTTTAATTGCTGTCCCAAGGTAAGACAGCTCTGTTTAATTGCAGTACCAAAGTAAGACAGTTCTGTTTAATTGCCATACCAAGGTAAGACAGCTCTGTTTAACTGCTGTACCAAGGTAAGACAGCTCTGTTTAATTGCCGTACCAAGGTAAGACAGCTCTGTTTAATTGCCGTACTAAAGTAAGACAGCTCTCTTTAATTGCCATACCAAAGTAAGATAGCTCTGTTTAATTGCCATACCAAAGTAAGATAGCTCTGTTTACCAAAGATGTGAAATTCTGTTATACAGACAAATTAAGAAATTCCTCATGTCTTTAGAGGATTGGAGACACTGGTTAGGCAGTGACCCATAGCTGACATGCTGGCATCAGGGTTGCCAAGCCATTGCCAACCAAGATCCTGTTCCACCCCTCCATTGGTACCTCCAGTAACAAGCCTAGCCTTTCTAACAGAGCAGGGATTTCCATAGTCCCCTTGGCAGTGGAGTCTGTAAAAGAAGTATTGCACGCCCCACTGCTGTTTAGCTTCACTCAGGGACTGAAAAAAGTAGCTGCCGTAATCCACTCTTAACCTGACATGATGCTGTACCTCAACATCTTCCCAGCATCAGCTGCAGTAAAAGCATCAACTCGCAGTTCTGGGGAGAAAATAGAAGATCAGAGGATGAAACCTTCCACTCTTCCAAGCAGAGGTAAAGGTTGCTGTATCTTGCCATAGAGGCACTGAGGGAATATGATGTTTGTGCCTATATTTTCCTTGATTTGTCAGCACACTAAAGGGTGATGTCATCAGCATCCCACCAGCCTCACTTTTCCCAGCTGCTTGAGAGCCACGTGCACATTTCTACATCTGGGGGGAGGCTGAGGCCCTTCTGGCTATGACCTTTGGCACAAGGGACAAGTGCACTAGCCACTGTGCTACAGGACATCTTCCCATCAAGTATTTTGGCTTATTTATCCATCAATACTTGTTGCTCAGATAGTCTGTTAGAATATTTGTATCACTATATTTATAGGTCATTATCTTTGTCCATCAGTCAAGGACCACAGATTACCATGCTTGATTGATAGTGTAGTTGTCAGAGCACTTACTCAACAAACAAATATAAACCATTTTGAAACATTCCTAAATCAAATTACTTCATCATTCAATCATTCTCAGTCATCAGAAAACTCAGGGCAAAGATGGAGATTGTGAGAGAAATATCTGAGCAGGCTGACCATGTGGCACGCTAATGGAAAACAACTGATTTCATTAGAAATGACAACGGCCACATAGAAAAGAGAGAAGAAAGATTGTCCACATCTTTTGTCATGACATCTGATAATAATGAAAACATATACTGGAATGTTAAGAAAATAAACAGATTAAAATAACTAGACATTTCATAGGGAAGAAGAAGAAGAAGAAGATAATCAGAATTTCCTTCCACAGATCTATTCCCGCTCTCAAGCTTCCCAGGCAGGACCTAATGACCTAGTTTTTCGTGATGCTGACACCTGGGGAGCCGGCGCTGAAGTTGTTACCACCCTCCTCAACGAGAAGGGAGAGGTTTGTAACCCCAACCACATCATCAGCATCTGCTATTTCCTCTATCACTTCCTGTTTCTTTATCATCACCAAAACCTCTTTTATTTCTGACATCAGTTACATCAGTTAGTTAAGAAGTTAAAACAGAGAGCCTGCAGCCTTCTCTTCTCATGGCCTGCCCTCATCTGCTGTAAACTGAGAAACTAAGCTTTACTCCCTAACCAATGAGCAGCAGAGGATACCTAACCTGCTGGTATCTAAGAAAAGCACCCACCCCCCCCCCCTCTTTTTTTTCAGTATAGTGGAGCTTACTAAGAAGACTGGTTTTACAGCCAGCCAGATAAATACCATTTCATAGTTTTTGTTTACTTTCAAAGAAACCTAAAACACAGGGCAGCTGTTGTTGTCTCGCTCATATGAGACACCGCTGGATGGTCCAAGTGGTTCTTCATACATCTAGCACAGATATAAGGTATAAGGTCCCAGTAGTTCTTCATACATCTAACAAAGGTGATAGAGTCTAGGTATAAGGTCCCATTAGTTCTTCATACATCTAGCACAGATGATAGAGTCTAGGTATAATGTCCCAGTAGTTCTTCATACATCTAGCACAGATGATAGAGTCTAGGTATAAGGTCCCAGTAGTTCTTCGTGCACCTGGCACAGATGATAAGAACTACACATAAAGGCCCAATTGTATGGCCCTGTAGTATTAAATTTTAACAAAACAAAACCCTAGATATGTCATTATCATGAAAACTGTTTTCATTAATGAAATTTAACTCATCCAAAATGATATATTTTTAAAAATAAATATTGTCACCTTTATCATTATCATTTGTTCATGAGTTTCTTTTGCATTCATTCTCATCCTTTAGTCAGATCATCATAATTTTACAGAGGCACCATTCCTGCTTCATTTTTCTTGCTGTTAATACCATCATCATCACCACCATTAACATCATAATCACCACTGTCATCATTATCTTCACCACCAACATATCATTACAACCATTGTCATCATTATCATCACCACCATTGTCATCACCAGTGCCACTGTCAGCACCACAATCACTATCACCACCACTACCATTGTCATCACCACCACCTTCACTAACATCATCATCATGCCAATCATCAACGATATTAATATATTTACCCTCAGGAAAAAGCCAGCCACATTCAAAAGACCAATTACTCCCAATAGAAGAGTCCCAGAACATCACTCAATGCCAAGGTCATATCAGAGACTGACAACCTGCGAAGCACGAATATATTCTAGAGGATAGCATAGTCTCCTTAAAGGGAGCACAATGGCCTTGAGATGTTGCATGAAAGAGACTCGTAAAATGTTTTCGAAATATATTAGTCCAAAAATGTTTTCCAGTAACTGTTTAGAACAAACTTTCATAGAAATCACATTCCATTCATCACAGTGCTTGTTTTAGTCCACAGTTCACTGATTCCAGTCATTTGTTTCATCATATTAAATCAGCTTTACATTAATTTTGATTTTGCTATGGTGGTTTTTTTTAATATGTGTCCGCTGCAACCAGTTTATAAATTTGTCTTAGTTTATTTCTGCTACATTTGAAGATGTAACATTTTTTTTACTCATATTTTAGGGTATATAAATCTTTTTTATTCTATATTTGGGGATATAAATTTATTCTTCTTTATTTGTATATAATTTTTCTTCCGTTTTTGTGGATATAAAGTTTATTTGTGCTATATTAGGGTTATAGAAATTATGCCTGGTATTTTAGGGTAAATAAAGTTAATTTCTTCTACATTTGGAGATATAAAGTTTGTTTCTGCTATAATTTGGGATATAGTTTATACTATGTTCAGGGATATAAGGTATATTTTTATTGTATTTGACTGTATAAAGTTTATTTCAACTACATTTCATCATATAGTTGTACCCTTCAGTTCTGTAGTTTGGGAAGGAAAGGCGGCTAGGCGTGATACTGACCATATCACCCTCTAGCGTGCTGACAGGTCAAGGAAAATATGGGCGCTAACACCATAACCCTTTGTGCCTCTAAGGCATGACAGGATTACCTTTACCGTTACCCTTCAGTTTACAGTTAAAATGAGATCAGTAAGTTTTGTATGGAAGTGCTATAATGTTCCTTTTTTTTTCTTACACAGAAAAAAACTAAAAATGATAACTGACCATCATTAAGCAGGACTAAAGCCTCTATATTACACTATGTAAACCTTTCATATCCTTTATCAAATATTTAGTAGACAACCTCAGTGTAGATGTATTAAAAAAATATGGAAAAAAGTGATAACTAGAACAAGATTATATAGTAACAAGACTTTTAATATTTGTTTTGCAGTCATGTGGGTGGGTATGTTTATATACAGTTACTACATAAATTCTTTATCAAAGTTTTTCACAGAAGTTTTTGAATCTTGATACATCCAAAATATTGATTAATGGATAATAACCATCATAGCAAAATCAATATTTCTTACACATCTCTAAGAGTACATTGTAACCCATAAATTAATATTATTATATTTATTTACATGATAGCTTATCTTTACTATAGACACCCCCAAAGAATGTAATGTAGCTTTTAAACATTATAATAATATAATCTTTGTTGAAGGGATTTTTTTTGTTTGTTTTTGACCACTGAAGTTTGTTCTTCACAAATTACCATGTGCTTTGCTTTTATATTTTAATCTGGTGTACTCACACTGGAAGGAGCTGGTGGAGTTGTGGAGGGTAAAATAACTTGGTGGATAGGATATGAAATGTGGAAAAGATATAACATATGGTGAAATTGGAAAGAAAATTCTCCCAGATTTTTAGAAGATATGGTATGTAGCATTGAAGCACAGTTCTGAACCAATTCATAGAAGGTAGCATTGAAGCACAGTTCTGAACCAATTCATAGAAGGTAGCATTGAAGCAGAGTTCTGAACCAGTTCATAGAATATAGCATTGAAATACAACCCTGAACCAGCTTGTAGAATGTGGCACTGAACCACAAACTCTAAAACAGTTTGTAAAATGTGGCACTGAACCACAACTCTGAACCAGCTTGTAGAATGTGGCACTGAACCACAAACTCTAAAACAGCTTGTAGAATGTGGCACTGAACCACAAACTCTAAACTAGCTTGTAGAATGTGGCACTGAACCACAAACTCTAAACTAGCTTGTAGAATGTGGCACTGAACCACAAACTCTAAACAAACTCATAGTAAAATGCAGGTTGAAGAAACATTATCATTGAAAGTTTTATTTCATTTTGATGTTACTGACATGTGTGTAATCATCATGATTCTTATTACAGCTCATGCTGAATCTTTTTCTCATCATCAGCTTTTTTAAACTATGACTAACTCCACTACCCAAAAAATATACAGATATTTCTGAGTAAACTTCAGTGGTCAGACTGTCATAAATTCTGTCTTTCTGGTGCTTTTTCTTCTTCTAAAGATTTCTTCTTCTTTTTGCCAATTTTATTTGTTCACACTGGAGCACTGTCATTTAAAAAAAAAAAAAAAAGATCAGAACTTTCCGTAAAAACATTCCACAGAATATCAACATTCCTGTTTGCCTCTTAATTTTATTTTTTTTTTTTTTGTTTAGATTTTCATTTGCAAAAAAAAAAAAAAAAATCACAGTTTTGTAAATCAGTTTTAAAATTTATTATAAATTTTTCATTGGACCACAAATTTTATCATTTGTTCCAGTTGGTGATTTCTTCACATGAGTGAACTTTTTAAAAAGTTTTCAAAACTTCGTGTGAAACAGATTTAAAGATCTGTAAAAATGCCAAGATTTTTACTTATTACCTACGCTTGTAAATTGCGATACTGTCGCAATAGACCTCTATATTTGTTGTTCATATTTTCTTTATGATTATTATTATTTTTGCTACATGGCTGTGTAGTATCTGCTTTGTATTGGTATACTACTCATTTCTTTTCACATTTCCCCCCATTGTCATTTTATTTATTTCAGAAAAAGAATTTATTCTATCAGTAAGTTTGAATTTATTATCTGGTATCAGACACTGAAAAAAGTGATTAAAAGGTCGCAAAATGCACAAAAACTAAAACCATCACAGAACAGTATGGAAGAAATAGAAATCTATTTTTTGCAAACGAAAATAAATTTTAAAATTTTTTTAAAAAAAATGATAAAGGTGATTATGTGATTGGAAAACCAAATCTTTGAATCAAATCAAATAATTTGCCATATTTTTTCTCCACTTTCAAATCTGTGCATATTCTTCAATACATGATCATATTAGGCAAGTGTTTCCATAGCAACTGCCCCATGGCATCTGTACTCTTATTTGTGCTGGAAAGCAAGAGAAGTGGTTCTAATGTCAATTATTTCTAGAATTCAGTAAATTTGTCCACATTGTTAATGCCCAGTTTCACACACTGTTCAAAATTTGTTGCCAAATTCTAACCTGGTGTATTTTTAGTTTTAAATGTTTTTATAAATTCACTTTTATTGTTGCCCACTTTCCTGAAGTGTATTTTTATTTGGTACAATTTTCATTTTAATTATCTTCTTATTATCTACACTGGCTGTGATTAGACTGGAAATAATATGTTAAAATAAACTGGAGCCACAAGTCTTAAATAAGCTCAAGGTGATTGAAGTTAAGAGACAGGTAACCATGGTTACAGCATTGTTTGGAACAATACTGAAAAATGGTGCTAAATGTGTGCATACAAGAGATGAATTCTCTCCACCTATGTTCTGCTGTATATTCGTATTTTATAATACATTTATGGTACTCATTAGGTGATTGGTTTTTCGGATGGATGGATGGATGGATGGATGGATGGATGGGTGGGTGGGTGGGTGGGTGGGTGGGTGGGTGGGTGGGTGGGTGGGTGGGTGGGTGGGTGGGGTGGGTGGGTGGGTGGGTGGGTGGGTGGGTGGGTGGGTGGGTGGGTGGGTGGGTGGGTGGGGGGGGTGGGTGGGTGGGTGGGTGGGTGGGTGGGTGGGTGGGTGGGTGGGTGGGTGGGTGGGTGGGTGGGTGGGTGGGTGGGTGGGGGTGGGTGGGTGGGTGGGTGGGTGGGTGGGTGGGTGGGGGGTGGGTGGGTGGGTGGGTGGGTGGGGGTGGGTGGGTGGGTGGGTGGGGTGGGTGGGTGGGTGGGTGGGTTGGGTGGGTTTGGGTGGGTGGGGTTTATTTTAAGCAGAATGAATAATCACACAATACTACAGTGTTAACACTGAAACAGTCCTGTTCCATGGATGCGAAGTTTGGATGGTCAATAAAGACATACAAAAAAAAAGTCTGGAATGAGGTGAAATGTGGTTCTTTAGAAGAATGCTGAAAGTACCGCGGGCAGTGAGAAAATCGAACACAGAAGTTTTAAAAAGGTACGTGAAACAAGGAAAATCAGATCAGAAAATGACAATCCAAATTTGTGGGGCATGTTTGATGAGGAGGTGGGCTAGAACACGTAATAGCAACAGGGAAGATCGAAGGTAGAAGAGGTAGAGGTAGACGGAGAGAAAAGATGTTTCATGGTTTGGTACCCTAGCACCAAAAATGCTCAGTGAGAAGATTGTTGAAATGCACAAGGGATCAAGGGTTATGGAAGGACATGATATCCTATGCATGTCAATGGGGACCTTAGAGAGAGAGAGAGAGAGAGAGACTAGCCACCAATAAGCAGACAGTGAACTTTATATGGGCCATATCTAACAGCTTCATTTGCTTCAGACAATGATGGTTTTTGGTTTTGAAGCAAGATGTTATTCACAATTTGTGGAAGTTTCTGGGCATCATTTTTGCTGAAAAAAAAAAAATTGACTTATGACATCCATCATAATTGAACTGATTCAACCTTTCTTTTAAAATGTTGGTTATCAGCTACAGTAACAACAAGCCGTGTTTGTGTTTCCAGGTCAAGTCTCCTCACGCTACATTCTTCTGTCTTAAATTTGATCTTTATTTTCATCATCCAGAAATTTAATTCTGCTATGAAGAGTCATTCTCCGTGTGGCATGTTCTTTCACCAGTTCTTCTAGTCCTTGTAGATGCTGACAAAAATCTCCCACAAACTCAAAATGAGTATAAAAAAAAAAAAGTCAAACTAAAATGCTGTCTCATTTGTGTTCTTGTTTTATCTGCACAGTTTCTCTCTGTCTCTCTCCATCCATCTATCCTTCTCTCTTGCTATGTTCCACTCTCTGTCTCTCTCCCACTCTCTCTCTCTCCTATCTCTCCCTGTATCCCTCTCTCCCTCCCCTCTCTGTCTCCCACTCTCCCATGATAACCAACGCCAGTCGGCAGGGCAACCGATAGATAGATGATATGACTAGAGAAAAATGTGGTAGCACTGCATGAGTTTGTTTTAATGGTATCTTTGGATTTTAGTGTGAAAACTTTAAATTGTAATTTGACATTATGACATACATATGCAACCAGAATATTTTCAGAATATACTTGCACATGGCTTGAAAATTTTGCACACGAATTGCAAAGCCTTAGAGGGAACATCAGTCCTGACTTCTCACCCATGACGTACCGTGTCCAACAACTCCATGTTAGTTAAGAATATTTAACTATAAGATGTTTAGTGGACTAAACATATGAAAGTTACCTTGGGGGTCTAATCTGAGGAAACCTTGCTGTAATACATCAAAGTTCAGACTGTAGGCAGACAAGAATTGACAGACCATGATTCTTCCTTGGAATTTGCCTGCAAGGAGATGCCATCTTGATGTGCACTATTCTCGATTTTCTGCTTAGCCACGGTGGCGCCATCTGCTCAATGACGTCATTGGGCTTGATGCCAACAGTCGGTACTACTAAGGGATTTCTATCTGGTCTTTCTGAAATTTGATCTGCATTTTCTAACTTTCATTTGATTCACCCTTGTAGTTATATCTGTAGAAACATGCATTACAAAAATAAATAAACAGAAATACTTGAATAATATCCAGAGATATTTAATACGAAAATGGAGAAGATGGATGCGGCGTATAGAGCGAAGAATTATAAAAAAAAACAACACACCTTCATCTGCATCCACATTACACCAGGACTTCCACTCTATTTCTTCCACACTTCCCCCGGGGGGGGGGGACTGGAAAAGGGACTGGGAGGGGGAATTTAGGGTCCGAAGGGGGTCTGGGACTATATATTGACAGACTTAGACTATTGGAATATTATATACATATTGTTTGAAATGAGGACATTGTTAAGAGAGGCCAAATTAACAGGCATAAAATCCTTTGATGAGGTTGAGAGACTCGCCGAAGACAGGAAAAAAATTGGCGAACTACTTTGCGAGCCCTATGTGACGTTTAACAGCACAGGAAGGATATAAGATAAGATAAGAATCCTGAAAGTGATGGGATTCAGGGGAGATGGCATCCTTACATATGAAAGAAAAAGTAAAAAGGTAGAATTCCTGTTTCCATGCCATTAAGGCATATTGGGGAATACAGTGTTAGGCCCGTATTTTCCATGACCTAAAGTGTAGTGTGGTCAGCATCACGCCTGGCCGCTTTACCTTTCCAGATTTCTCTGTTACCAATTTTTTAGAGGCAGGGTGAACCCCGGGGCTTTTCTGGTGTGCACCAGAAAAAAAAAAATCCCACTGCTGGGATTGAACCCGGCACCACGATAGAAAAGGTACATGGGACAATAAAGTTTGAGAATCTCGGAGTTGAGGTCATGTCCGTGACCAGAAAAATTGCTGGAGTAGGGGAGGGAATTGTTTCCCCCTGCCTTGTATAATTTAAACGGTTGCTCCCCCGTAGTAGCAACAAATCTACTCCACTCTCTCTCTCTCTGGTCCCAGCCAATCAGCCGTTGGTCGTCATTGATTTCCACAGTCATCTATCCTTTGCTTTTTCTATAAGCTGTGTTTTGGACTGTGCTATTTGCCACTTCTTTAGTCCACCAAGTAAACTGTTTCTTTGCCTTCCTCTGCCCCCTTTTTCCTTCCAGTTTTCCTGTTGCTATTAAGTGCTCCAGCTTGCCTCTTCTTACAGCTTGTCCTACAAATCCGGTCTGGTCTGCTCCACTCACGACGAAGCTTCACTTTCATGTTTGTCGGTGCCGAAACTAAGGATAGTTCTGAGACGGTGACTGATTTTGTCGAAAATATCCCTCTCAGTATCCGAGGATAAACACAAAAAGAAGCCAAAGAAAATCTACTCTTGTATGTGTACATGCTTATGTTCAAAAACTATTCATGCTCTACCATAGGCATTTGTTCTTAGTGCTGGTTATGTCACACAAGTTGCCTTGCATAAGTTTTGTTTTTTTTTTGTGCATTACGTTTCAGTTTAATAAAGGTGGAAATTAAGTTTCAGTTTAATAAATGTGGAAACTAAGTTTCAGTTTAATAAAAGTGGAAATTAAGCTTCAGTTTAATAAAGGTGGAAAGTAAGTTTCAGTCTAATAAAGGTGGAAATTAAGTTTCAATCTAATAAAGGTGGAAATTAAGTTTCAGTCTAATAAAGGTGGAAATTAAGTTTCAGTCTAATAAAGGTGGAAATTAAGTTTCAGTCTAATAAAGGTGGAAATTAAGTTTCAGTTTAATAAATGTGGAAACTAAGTTTCAGTTTAATAAAAGTGGAAATTAAGCTTCAGTTTAATAAAGGTGGAAATTAAGTTTCAGTCTAATAAAGGTGGAAATTAAGTTTCAATCTAATAAAGGTGGAAATTAAGTTTCAGTCTAATAAAGGTGGAAATTAAGTTTCAGTCTAATAAAGGTGGAAATTAAGTTTCAGTCTAATAAAGGTGGAAATTAAGTTTCAGTTTAATAAAGGTGGAAATTAAGTTGTACTCTCCCCCAATCCAGCCCATCCTTTTCCTTAAGATTTAGCTCTTTTTACGCTCTCTTTTTTCACCTCTCTCTCTCTCTCTCTCCTATCGATTCTTTTAAATGAAGGAATGCTGCTACAACTTCACCCAGGTATTCCAAGTTTTCCACACCTGACGTAGGAATAAAAGGATTTTAATGGGCTAATCTTCTTCTTCTTCTTCTTCGTTCACTTCTACCACCAAAAACCGCACTGTGAACCTACTGAATTCACACATGTGGTCCTCGTTAGGTCCGGTGGTCCCCTGTGTGGTCCAAAATAGACCACATGAGTTCCACGAAGGACCACAAGGGGTTCAGAGTATCACAGTGCTTTAGCCTGTATTCTTGGTGGGTCTCGGAAGCGGGATTGCGTGACACCGTGGTTTTCATTGCACCAGTTTGGTCTAGGGTTGGACTTTCTCACCGGAAGACCTCGACGTGTTTGGAATATCAGTGCATCCCCGCTGGGTGAGAGGCGTTAGCCCACCCAGGACAGAGTTGGACTTTCTCACCGGAAAACCTCGACGTGTTATGAGATACCCGTGTATCACCGCCGGGTGAGAGGTGGTTGCCCATCCAGTCCAGGGTTGGACTTTCTCACCGGAAAACCTCAGCGTGATTAGGATACGCAGACATCCCCGCCGGGTGAGAGGTGGTTGCCTATCTAGACTTCCCTGGTCCAGTGTCTCCGACTTCAGCATTTTGCGGTCGTGGCCGCTACCCTTCCTAGTTGTGACCAGGATGGAGCTTTTGTCCAGGAGGACGAATCCTCGCCACTAGTGACTTCTACCCCTGGGTTGAGCCGGTTTAGGCATTTCCCAGTATGGGCATGTTTGGGACGGGACCGACCTCTAGGGCAGAGGTACTGTGACATTCATAGCCTTCAAGATTCACCCCTGGTATGAGCCGGTTTAGGCAAAATTCACCAGTATGGGTGTTTATCAGGCGTTACCGACCTCTAGAGCGGAGGTGGCATGACATGTCTAGCCATCGAGTTCCACCCCTGGTGTGTGCCGGTTTAGGCATATTTCACCAGTGTAGGTGTATTTCGGACGTAGGCGGCCTCTAGAGCAGAGGTGCCGTGGTATAGCTCTCGTAGCGATACTACTGGACATACCAGGTTAAACTTCACTTTCCACCACCTTTTCCCATCGGCGCCGCACAGCAACCTTTATTTCCGCATTTACTTCCTTAACCGGGAGGAGCTTCACTCCACGCGCGGCATTTGAAAAGTCAGGCCAGCAGTGACTTAACCTCTGGGACAAACCAGTTCATGCATTTCACACGATATGACTGCACTCAGGACGTGGCCGACCTCCAGACCAGAGGTGCCGTGATTTGACTGTTTGCTTCGCTTTATTCTTTCAACCACCTTTTCCGCAGTGATGCTGCGCGGCAACCTCATTTGCAAATTTCTTCATTGGCCGGGAAGAGCACCGCTCCACGCACGGCAGCTGAAGATCTCGCCAACAGCGGCAGATGAGCTACCAAACGTGACACTCATCTACCCTAAGTAACTGGTTTTCAGGCGCCAGATATTCGCCCTCGCCCCTTCTCCTGTCAGTTTAAACAGTTCTGCCACGGGAAGGCCAGGAGCTGGACTTGACTGCCAGAGGCTGTTTGTGGCGCGTTTGCAGTCCTTAGAACCAATGGGCTAATAATTGTCTGTAATTTTATAATGTTGTATTTTTATTGTTGGTATCTTTTTATAAGCACATGAAGATTAACGATTACACGGACTAACACATTGACACATCACATCAATGATTGTGAAAATACAGTCAATACTACTTCTTCAAATAATCATAAACTTATATTGTTGTTAATCATCAGTTTACACAGTTAGCAAAATCAGAACAAAGGATCATTGTATATAATGTAGTTATTTATCAGCTTATATTGTTATCAACAAAAATCACTAAAACAATATCCTTAGATATAGGTTCGGTTCAGACTGCAACAAACGTAACCAACTGGCAAAAATGTATTCACGTGCATATGTATAAAAAAGCAGTAATATAAAATTAAGTGCACATAATAAGCATCACTTGCACGTTACCACAAAAAAACCCTATCAAAATCCTACATAGAACAATTATACCTTAATTGAGTTAGTATTATTCATTACCATTCATAACACAATCACTAACAAAACATTTACCAAAGTGGGTCGAGATTGATCGAGGGAGCCTACTGCACACCTTGCATACATTCATATCACATGATAAAAGCCCATACTAACCTAACACACATTGATTCTAGTTTCGAGGAATAAACATTCTCATTCTCGCTTGAACAATCACATGACTCCCCCGATCCGCTGACCTCCCACGTGCTTGGCTTACAAATCCCTATCGATTAAAATTATTTCATGTTTTCTTTATATACTGGACCAGAGGCTGACCTTTTTCAGAATTGCGCACTTCCTGTACTAGCCTGTCTCTGACCCATTATTTTCTACGCCTAGGGTTGCTAGCCAACCTAGGTAACTAGTGCTATCTATTCCCTTACAATTACTAAAGTCCATCTTTGTCAATATATACTAGGAAAAGAGTCTTGAAATGATATATCAAACCAATAGTACTATATGGCAGCGAACCATGTTCACTAACAGAAACAACAACAAAAGCAGTAGAGGCAACTGATACATGGTTACTATGAAGAATATTAAGAATACTATGGACAGCCAAAATAACAAATGAAGAATGCCTAAGGAAAGCCGGTAAGAAACGAACATTAATAAACACACTACGGGTGAGACAGTCAAGGTTTATTAGTCATATCATGGGAGAGGACGGATAGAAAATATCGTGACAACAGTGAAAGTTGGAGGCAGAAAAAAGGAGAGAGAGACCAAGAGAGAAAATCTTAGATAGCTTGACAAAATGGCGTGGGAGAGGCACAAAAGAACTGAAGAATAAAGTGAAAGATCTGAAGCTGTGGAGAGACATGGTCGGCAACGGCTCCAAGCATGGCACACGATGATGATAATGATGATGACGATGATGATGATGATGGTGGTGGTGGTGTGGTGTGGTGTGGTGTGTTATGGCGGTGGTGGTCATGGTGGTGTTTAGAAAAAGGAAAAGAAGAAAAGAAAAAAATCACAAGTGCAAAACCTTTCAATGGTGATGAAAACGATGGTGAAGATTTTTTTTAAAAATTTCTAAAGTTTATGCTTTCTCTAATGTAAGGCAGTCGCCCACAAGGGCATGATGGGATCTACTTCCTGTTGATCTACTTACATGTATAATAACGAGTAGTTTTCATTTTTCGAGAACGCTTAAACGAAACAAACTTTAAAGCACAATGAAAACAGAGGGAGAAATGCTAAAAAGAAAAAAAAAAAGTGGAACAAGACTATTTATAGAAATAAGCAAAACCAAACCATTGTCAACTGGCCAGAACGTGTAAGAAGCTGCAGAAGAATTTATATTTCCATGATTACTTATTCCGCCTCTTATAATTCAGAATCTTTTTATAGCTTTCCCCCCATTAAAATCCTTGTTCTAGCTAGATTCCCATACAACTGAATGCTTATTTGCACTGTCTGTTACTGTATCTTCAATCATTCATTCATTTGCATGTCCCTTGCGGAACTTTGCCTCCCAAACAGCACTCCTGTAGGCCTCTCGGTTGTGAGCAAGATGGCCTGCTGCTGTTGCATCCATTTCCAGATCGTCAACGATGTCTTGCAGCCATCTTCGTCTTGGTCTTCCTCTTTTTCTTTTTCCCATTATGTATCCTTCCAATACGGTCTTCTCTAAATTATCGTGACGTTTAATGTGTCCAAAATATTTCAGTTTTCTCTCTTTAATCCTCTTCACTAGCCAGCCTTCTTCAATATTAAGCTCTTGTAGTATAGATATATTTTGTATCTTCAAATAGAATTATATTTAACATCGACATGCACTCAAAGGAAGCAAAATACTTGTATATTCATTAAGTGGGGCGCACGGATTATCGTTCAAAATACCAAGAGCAGCAAGACAGAGTTTTGTCTGCGCGTTATCATTAAAATTTCAAAAGACCAAGATGATACTCGTCGAATCCACGATGTTCCCAATTTTTGTACGGGACGATCCTCAATTATGGCCCTTGATTTGCTCCAGTAGCCACGGCCTTCAAACAAGAGTTTGTATCTTTTCAATTCTGTGACATGATTTTGCTCTAAACTACCTCACACTGCACATACAGGAAATCATTTATGTCTTTCTTAAGAGAAAAGGAAAAAAAAAAAAGAAAGAAAAAGAAGCACTGTACACGAAATGAAAACATCGTTTTAAAGTACAGATTCCTGTGAAAGTTACACGAAACCTGAAATCAACAATTTTAACTCATGGAGTTCATACAGCTTTAAAAAAATATTGTCGTTCTGGGCACGTCTACAGAGGCTTCAGTATAATCTTTAGTATATTCAACAATATGCACCAATATACAACAGTATACAACAATATACAACATTATACAACAATACACAGCAATATCCAACAATATACAACAGTATACAACAATATACGACAATATACAACAATATCCAACGGTATACAACAGTATACAACAATATGCAACAGTATACAACAATTTACAACAATATATAACAGTATATAATCTCTACTGTAAATGTAGCCAGTCTTGCTAGACTCTCTGCTCTTTGATGCCCAGATATAAAAGCATCTAGTGGCTCTTGCTTCCAGTGCAGTGCCTAGTATCTAGTGGCTCTTGCCTTCAATGGAGTGCCTATTATCTAGTGACTCTTGCCTCCAATGAAATGCCTAGTATCTAGTGGCTTTTGCCTTCAATGGAGTGCCTAGTATCTAGTGGTCTTGCCTTCAATGGAGTGCCTAGTATCTAGTCGCTCATGCTTTCAATGGAGTGCCTAGTATCTAGTGGCTCTTGCCTTCAATGGAGCGCCTAGTATCTAGTGGCTCTTGCTTCCAATGGAGTGCTTAGTATATAGTGGCTCTTGCCTTCAATGGAATGCCTAGTATCTAGTGGCTCTTGCCTTCAATGGAGCGCCTAGTATCTAGTGGCTCTTGATTCCAATGGAGTGCCTAGTATCTAGTGGCTCTTGCTTTCAATGGAGTGCCTAGTATCTAATGGCTCTTGCCTTCAATGGAGTGCCTAATATCTAATGGCTCTTGCTTTCAATGGAGTGCCTAGTGTGTCCCCATACACCCCCTTTAACCAGACTGTCCATGTCACCCATCATCATCATCATCATCATCATCATCATCACTAACCCTATTAGATACCAGTTTTTTTTCAAAAGATGGCAATAACTTGGATCCACATTACACATGGACAGCTAGAAACAGAACAGATGAAAGAATATCCTGATCTAGCAACAACATTTTAAAAAAATAATCAAAGATATAGTTCTAGACCTCCATAATTTTATTCCTATATCCCTAAGTGGGTAAAAACAACGCAAGTTAAGAACCATTGATTTAGTGTTATAAACGCCCCAGATTAAGAACACTTGATCCAGTGGTGTGAACACCCCCAGATTAAGAACACTTGATCCAGTGGTGTGAACACCCCCAGATTAAGAACACTTGATCCAGTGGTGTGAACACCCCCAGATTAAGAACACTTGATCCAGTGGTGTGAACACCCCCAGATTAAGAACACTTGATCCAGTGGTGTGAACACCCCCAGATTAAGAACACGTATTAGTGGTATTAACACCCTCAGATTAAGAACACGTGGTTTAGTGGTATGAACGCCCCCAGATTAAGAGCCTGCGATCTAATCGGACACGGTTCCCAGATTAATAACCTGGGGAACTAATGGGACAAGCGTCCGGATTAAGAACCCGTGATCTAATGGGACAAAGATAAAACTGATTTTTTTTAAAACAAGATCAGAGGCACTGCCCAAGACCACTCCCTTCATTTTGAGCGTGTAGAGATTTCTCTGAGCATATTCATTTAAAATGTACTAGAAGTCCTGCAACAGACGTCAGCAAAAAGGTTGCCTGACATCTGCAACAATCAGATCCAGTGGCGAAAACTGATTTAAATGCTGCTTGGAACTAAATATCACTTTTGCTTGGCCAAAACGCAACGGGGGACACCATGCTGACGTTAATTTGTGTAGCCACTTGTATGTCAGCTTCTGTTGTTCTATTGTTGTAATTTAACGTTCAGTACTTGTGAAAACATACTAACAAAACGTTCAATTTTCTTGCGAAATATCGCATTTTCGCTTTGATCGGCGTTATTTAACGGAAACCGCTTTTCCCCTCCAATTACGAGCAGTATCGATTCAAACTTGGCACGAATAAGTATTTTAATGCTGACGATTACGGTCATTATACATGTAAGTAGGTCAACGTGATGTCGGATGAGGTCAGTGACACAAAGTTTAAGAATTTGTTTGCGTCAGTGCCTGTCATAAATGATATTCAACTCAGTCTTAAGCAGAGGATGCAAAATCATCATCATTATCCTACTCTGGAGTGGTCAGTGGATGCTCTCATCCACACTTTGGAAGGAGGGGAATATCAAAATGCACTACGTTCTCCGGAGAACCCTTGTTGACTGGAAGGCGACGGTAAATTGGATGTAACCCACTGAATTTAGTCGGAGAAACTGCGTCGCTGCCAGGTTTGCTACTCTCAGTGCTATCATTAGCGTTATCATTTCTTTGAAGTGGAAATAACTGATTATTCAACAATAGCAATAAAAAGAGAAATTAGAAATTAGAGTTAAATATGAGGAAGGAAGGAAGGAAGGAAGGAAGGAGTGATTATGAAAAGCAAAAAAAAAAAATATTTCGGCAAAATTACGTTTATCAAGAACAACAGACAAAACACGCGTAGAAACTTATAAGCGATCCGCTCTCTGAAAAAACTGGGCAGACTGTGATCGAAGACGGAAGAGGAAATATGAGGAGTTAGAGGGGTAGCCAAGCGTGGAATAGGGTCCTTACTGCTACTTTTCATCCTTCCTTTCTATCCCTTTCTGCTTTCTGTAAAACTGCATCACACACCTCCGTCTAACTTGACTAGAATCAGTTTTACAGCAGTTACTGGCACAGTTATCAAAAACACAAGCAGGAAAAAAAAAAAAACATGACTCAGTGCTCCTGCCTAAGGTACAAAAGCAACTGTTTAAGACACAGTTAAGTACGTTGTTTGACTTCGATCTTCCCACATAACGCATGTTTTCTGAATTGCCTCCCTTTAGTCAATCGATGACCATACCCGGAGGTCGACAGTTGTAAGTTTACGTCTAAATTCGGTGTTTAGAAACTGCCAAGAAACTTGTGATAACTGACAAAGATGCGAAGGCGGTTTTTAAAAAAAACTACGAATAAATTTAACGAATCACGATCAAGGTTACTAAAAAGTTTTCAAACCTTGGCAGACCAGGACAGAAGTGTTTTAATTAGACTTAAGAAGTTTACTTTATAAGTTTTGGTGGTACAGATTTTTCTCTTCGCCTCCACAAAAGTTTTTATGGAATAAGAAAATCTTTCTTTATCAATGTCTGCCACATTTCTGTCATGTTCTCTGTGGTTTCGCTTTCTCGATACTGTCTGCATAAAAAAATTTATTATTTGTCATGTCCATTTGCTTTTGTATGCTTTATTCTCTCTCTCTCTCTCTCTCTCTCTCTCTCTCTCTCTCTCTCGTGCACAGAGTATTTCTAAGTATTACACCCCTTCTCACAAAGTCTCTCTCTTTCACACTTCTACACACCTCTCTCTCTCTTCGGCACACACTATCTATCTATCTATCTATCTATCTATCTATCTATCTATCTATCTATCTATCTATCTATCTATCTATCTATCTATCTATCCATCCATCCATCCATCCATCCATCCATCCATCTATCCATCCATCCATCCATCTATCTATCTATCTATCTATCTATCTATCTATCTATCTATCTATCTATCTATCTATCTATCCATCCATCTATCTATCTATCTATCTATCTATCTATCTATCTATCTATCTATCTATCTATCTATCTATCTATCTATCTAATAACCCTCACTTTTCTTTGCTCTCTAAGATTCCCAAGTCTTACAGTAATGTTTTTGCCTGTGAACCCTTTATCTTGGGCTTTCTATAGAACACTTTATAACAACATTCTTCCCCAACAAAACCTAAGTATTGAATGTTTTAACCAAGGAAAATAATAGGCTTGTCAAAGCTGGCAGGAATCCCATACATTCCTCTTTTTCCTCTTCACTGTCTACCTGTCTCCACGCCTCTTTTGCGTAGACGTTTGTCGTGGTCGCGTCGCGCATGTTTCTGTATTCCTGCGCGAGAAAAAATGTAGTCCTACCAAAATGTCGGACCGTTTTTCTCAAGTGTAGTGTAAGAAAATTATTGTTAGAAGTGAGCCAAGGAAATGGTTTCAAAATGCCATGTTCTGTCTTGATAAATTCTTCATCAGAAGGGTGTTACGTCTTGCTAGGCAGAATATCTAAGGTATAGGATGGTCAAACACGTGGCCCCCAGGTTAATGCGGCATCACATCGCGTAAATATCCATATATCGACCCGCATTGCTATCTGCAGTGTGATACCACATGATTGTACAGTCTAAAATTAAAAGTTACGTCTTCAGCCCCTTTGTAGCATAAAATATGTCAGATAAAATACACCATGCAGCCTAAACTTTCTCATTACTCTCAACTACATCTAAACACATGCAGCCTAAACTTTCTCTTTATTCTCAACTACATCTAAACAGACACTTAAGTTCGTGCAGTCTTCGCATGGAACATGTCAGCATCTGTGAAATAACACACGATTCTAACAACCTTATAGTAGCTGAACATATACTTCAACTAATTCTCATTTCTGTCATATGTCTATATCTTTTTTTTCCTTTCAGTTAGTTCTAGTCTTCTTTCAGCCTGTCCTATTGTCCTGAATTTTCTTACTCAGATAGCTCATGTTTATTTCCACTTTTTATTCTTAAACATTTCTTTAGTTCTATAATTATTTCTTACAAAACAAGAGAAATTCTTTTGCAAGTTATCGCAGTCCTTTGACTTATTCTGAGAAGACATACGTTTGAGAACTTGGTAATTCATTATTTGCATGTCCCTTGCGGAACTTTGCCTCCCTAGCAGCACTCCCGTAGGCTTCTCGGTTGTGAGCAAGACGGGGTGCTGCTAATGCATCCATTTGCAGATCATCAACGATGTCCTGCAGCCGTCTTAGCTTTGGTTTTCCTCTTTCCCCCCCCCCCCCCCCCATTATGTACCTTTCCAAGATGGTCTTCTCTAGATTATCATGACGTTTAATGTGTCCAAAATATTTAAGTTTTCTTTGTTTAATCCTCTTTACTAGATAGCCTTCTTCAATATTAAGTTTTTGTAGTATAGATATATTTGTTCTTTTCTGTGTCCATGATATTTGAAGAACTCTTCTGTAGCATTTACATTCACAGGCATTTATATATTTCTCAGCTGTTTTGTTAAGTGTCTAGGTCTCACAGGCATATGTTGCGATGGGAAAGATCATCATCATCATCAGGTGCCATGCCGACTGGCGTTGGCTATTATGCTTCTCCAGAGTACCCGATCCTTCATGCAGACCATCAGTTCAGTTAGTGATCTCCTCTCACACCATCCCGTCAGACTGTCCAGTATCATTTCTCTTGGTCTTCCTCTTGATCTTCTTCCTTCTATTTTCCTGTTGTTATAATATTTTCAATGCCCCCTCTTCTGGGAAAGATGCATGTCTTTAAAAATCTTATTTTTATAGTTCTGTCTGTTCCTCTCCACAGATTCTTTAGTTGTTTTACTTTCTGAAGAGCGATGTATGTCCTCCTTTTAATTTCTCTCTTTATATCTCTATTATTAGTTAGTAGTGATCCAAGATATTCAAAACTCACCACTTCTTCCAATTTTTCTTCATTGATACATATTTCAGCTGCTTTGTTTGTTTTGTCAGTTGTCATCAATTTAGTTTTCTTCGCATTAAGATAGAGGTTTTGCTCTTCGCTGTTCTTACGGACTGACATAATTAGTTTTTCCATTCCTTTTTGTGTTGTGGACAGTAATACTGTATCATCAGCATATCTAACCTCTGGTATTTCATAACCTCCATTTTTTATGGCATTGTAATATTCTTTGTCTACATCTTCTCTAATATTTCTCATTATATTTTCAGTATACAAGTTAAATAAGTAAGACGACAATATGCACCCTTGAAGGACCCTTTGTTTTATGTCAAACCAAGTTGTTGTTTCACCATTTATTCTTACTGTTGCATGTTGGTCTAGATACAGCAATAATGTTAATTGTATCAAATGTGTTGGAAATTTTTTTTTTCCATTATTTCCCAAAGTTTCTGGTGATATACACAATCAAATGCCTTTGAATAATCTATAAAAGATTAATATAGATTCACATTAAACTCTCTGCATTTCTCTATTATTAATCTTATATTGAATATATGATCTCTAGATCCTCTTCCTTGCCTGAAACCAGTTTGGACCATATTGACTTCTTCTATTTTCTTACGAAGTCTACCCATTATAATTTTTAACAGAATTTTACAGGCTTGACTAATCAGGTCAACAGTTCTGTAGTTTGTGCATAATTTCAGGTTGCCCTTTTTTGGCAGTGGTATGAATAGTTCTTTTCCATTCTTTTGGCCAAATACCTGAATGCCATATCTTTTTACATAGTGCATGATAGATTGTTGCACATTCCTTTCCTCCTACTTTAATAATTTCAGCTGCTATCTCATCACATCCTGGTGATTTACCATTTTTCAGATTCTTTATTGCCCATAAAACTTCTTTTATTGTCGGTTCGGGTTCTTTCTCCTCCAATAATAATTCACACTGTTGATTTCTGCTTTCACAGTCGGTTGTTTCATACATTCCTCTGCAATATTCCTTCCATCTTTCTAGAATTTCCTCTGTCTCTGTCAAGGTATTCCCTATCTCGTCACAAACTACATTTAGCTTAGGTGTGACATTTCTCGTCAATGTCTTCATTTCTTTAAACATTTCACTATCTCTTCCACACTTCTGATGTCCTTCTATTCTTTCACAACAATCTTGTATGTATTGTTTTTTTGTCTTTTCCTATGTTTCTTCGTACTTCTTGTGTTAAAGATTTATATTCCTTTTTGTTGTTGTTTGTCACTTTCTTCATTTCTCTACGTTGTTTTATCAGTTCTAGTGTCCTTGCTGTAATCCATCCATTCTTTGGTGTTTTCTTTACTGGAACCACGTCTTTAGCTGTTGTTATTAAGATATCTCTAGCCTGCGTATTTTTTATTTTAGGGAATATTTATATATTCACATCACTTACCTGATAGCCGTATTTAGACTATCTTATTAAGATATCTCTGGCCTGCGTATTTTTGTTTAGGGGATATTTGTATATTCACATCGCTTACCTGATTACCGTATTTAGACTATCTACTCTCTTAATATTCTTACAATCTTCAGAGTTTTTTTGTCTTGTCTTTTGTTATCTCCCCCTGACTGTTGCTCTTTGCAGCCGATGCTGTGAAGGTATTGAGGCACATCATCGTATCGGCGTGGGAGCGGGTTATGACAGCTACTTTTTCGGTCCCGGAGGACAGCTAAAAAGCAGGGTATCTGCAATGCTTCTTTAGCAGACCCCACCACCATGGGGTCTATGGCGATCCCCGCCCCGTTAGCCAGGTTAGGCCTGTTAGTAGGGGTACCAACGGAGAGGTGGGTCAGGGTCTTAGTCAATTATGATTCGCTAACCATGACGCTAGCATATCAGCTATGGGTCGCTAACTCTGACACTAGAATATCAGCTATGGGTCGCTGACTCTGACAATAGAATATCAGCTATGGGTCGCTGACTCTGACAATAGCATATCAGTTTTGGGTCACTAACTCTGATACTAGAATATCAGCTATGGGTCGCTGACTCTGACAATAGCATATCAGCTATGGGTCGTTAACTCTGACACTAGAATCTCAGCTATGGGTCTCTGACTGCCTCCTCGGACAGAGTCTTCACCACCCACCCCCCCCCCCCCCAATATCCAGAGTTAAAAAATCAATGTTGCCAGTTAGACAGAAAGAAATGTCATACCGTAATATTGTCCGTGCGAAATAATGTTGCCAGCTAGTAGGTAGACAGTTATGTTGTTAGTTACGAGGTAGTGTTGATAAAAAGCAATGCTGTCACTGAATTATCGACAGTTAAGAGTGCGCATGACACAGAGTGACGCATTGTATGGACAGCGAGCATATCATGGTCCCACGGTAGTGGAATCAGACGAGGAATCTCTTAGTCGAATTCATTCAAGGATAGTCGAATTCTTTCAGAGACTTTGATAACACCGCCAGTCTGGTTGGCTGAGTGGTTAGGCGCTCGGTTTGCCAAACCGATGGTACCGGGTTTAAGTCATAATATATTTTTTTTTCTCCTAGTACACACCAGAAAGGCACCGGAGTCCACCCAGCCTCTAAAATTTGGTATCGGAGAAATCTTGGAAGGTAAATGCGGCCTGGCGTGACACTGACCACATCAGACTTTCACCTTCCGAAAGTCGTGGAAATATGGGCCTGTTACCTTATCCATAATATGCCTTAATGGCATGGAATGGGGGTTTTACCTTTTTTTTTGACTTTGGTAAAACGCCGTAACCTTCACCTTATCCGACAGCATTGACTGTACTTCAAGGTCATCAGGGTTTAGGCTAGGCAGATCATTCAGTTGTAATTTTACTGAATTCCAGGAAGAAGAAGAAGAAGAAGAAGAAGAAGAAAAAGAAGAAGAAGATGCTGATGATGATGAAGAAGAAGAATCTCTGCGCTGTATCTGTTTAGCTCTGGGAACTGTGACACACAGTTCACTAAGTATAAAATGAAAAGGTTAATATATGACCTTCCAAGAATATACGCCCGTCGTATAGATATGGAGAAAACTATATCTTCCATCACGATTCCTCTTTTCTCATCGTTTTTGTGGGGCTCATTCCTGCTTCCGATTGTGCTGAACCATCAGCCATCCAGGAATAAGGCTGCTCCTGTGAGCAGATGGAGAAGTGTTACAATGGAATAGCTTAAATCACCGGCGTGAGTGGCAGAACAACAGACTATTGACATCAGACTTAAGCGGTTTTATTGATTGACACGTGGTGAGGCATCATGACAGTTTGTTTCGTTTTTGTTTTGTTTTTTTTTTTAAACATGTATTTTAGACAGCAGACCTTTCTTGCCTGAAGTTTCTGTGAAAGTAATAGCAGGAGATTATAATTTATGAACGACTTCAATAATGCGAAAAAAGGCGAAACTCTGTTTAGATTCATTTTGTAACTCCACAGTCCAAAGACAACTTCCGAAGATTTGTATAGAAAAGTTTTGAAATTTATAGCAGAAAAGCTTTATCTAGACCAGTGTTTCCAAACGAGGAGCGTATGCCTCATAGGTGTGGAGGGATTTTTTTTTTTTTGGAGGGGGGAAGAGAAGGCAATAAGAATATATTTATATTATACTTTTTCAGAACTTCGATGACTGTTATGCTTGAGGCGGGGGTGGGGGTGGGGTGAGGTGATGGAGAAGAGGGGCATCAAAATATCTGAGGCGTTGAGGTGGGTGCATGATCCAACAAAAAGAAAGGTTGGGAAACACTGATCTAGGCTTTACCAATACTAGCAGACAAAACGAGGAATCGATATTTTTTAGCTGGATACTCGAGTATTACCTCCAGGACGCGAGTTTTGCAGATGAATACAGCACTTTGATTATTAGTTATCTTTTTTTTTTCTTTTGTTAACAGAATACTTATTTCTCCCTTTCTTTCTAGACTCGGTGCAGAAATCATGTACGATTATATAAGTGCGTGTAATATATTAAACAATCTTCAGAAACGTGGAGTACATTAAAGAAAGATGAACAATTGCAGGTCTTTGAGAACAAGATAGGAAGATGAAATTGCCCTGGTACTATATGGTTCACTACAAGACTTACACATGGTTCTTATAAAATTCGGATGGTTCGTTCCAGAATCAAATTATAGTTCACCTTTAATGTTCAACAAACGAAACTCACAACTTTCAAACAGAGGCATCTCCGAAAGCATTTTACACACGTTTCTAAAATATCAAATCTTCTGCATTCTTCATGCAGTACAAATAATCACTTTCTAACTTTCTAACTTTCTTGGAAGGGTACATAATGGGAAGAAGAAAGAGAGGAAGACCAAGGCGAAGATGGCCGCAAGACATCGTTGATGATCTGCAAATGGATGCATCAGCAGCAGGCCATCTTGCTCACAACCGAGAGGCCTACAGGAGTGCTGTTAGAGAGGCAAAGTTCCACAAGGGACATGCAAATGAATGAATAAATGAATGAACGGGTAAAACAATCTGCAGTGTGTCCTAAACTACTTTGGTTCTAAACTGCTTCTCTGTCTCCTGAATATATATTTGCTCTACTCGTTTATCTGTTCTATCTGCCGTTGGTTTCATATCTGTCCTTCTATTCTTCTTTTTTTCTCTGTCTTCTGTCTTCTGTCTTCCCTCTCTTCATTTTTCAAAACTGCATTCCTGGCTTTTATATCTATCATAAGTCAGTTGTCCAATAGGACACACCTCTAGATCTTTCTGTTAGTAACCTGGTTGATGAGCCGGTCCACTCCCTTTGCTCATCTTATTGGTCCACTGGACTATTCCTGTGTGCAAATTGCGTCCTAAGATTAGCAAATATGCCTCACCTGTCAGTAAAACTGTTGCCTAAAATCCGTTTATTCAATCTTCTCGCGTGGGTAAACTCTTCTTTAGTCACCTAAACTCTTCTTTAGTCACCTAAACTCTTCTTTAGTCACCTAAACTCTTCGTATCCAGTATCAGATGTTTGTGATACCTGTATGGGAAATCTGTTTACACAGTGTCCGTCTGTCTGTCTCCATATTGTTGATTTAACCATTCAGTTTAGCCTTGTCAGGATTATTATAATCTGGGTGTATTTCTTTAATCTGCTTATCCCTCGGCTTCATTATGCCTAGTATTTCTAAGTATCTACTTTATTCTATTGTAATACTACTAATACCATGGGAGTGTTCCTCTCCCACCGGTTCTCATATTTTCCATCGTTTCTTACCTACATTATACTTATCAATAATAATCATAACTATACTAAAATGCAATTAGTAATAATAATAATAATAATAATATCCTAATTTACAAGGCTATAATAATACTACAATCATAACTTACAAGGCACTATGTTACATCATTCTTCCCCACTTGCCCGACTCTATATCTTTTTGTAAAATTGAACCATACACCTCTGTCAACCTTCTCTTTTCTGGAGCTACAAATGTCTTTTTGTCGAATGAGAAACATTGAGCGTTTATTTCTGGTATCCTAACCATACGTCGTACATCATCATCATCATGTGCCATCTTCAATACGAAGGTTGATGGTAATGAATCTCCAGTTCCCCCGCTCCCTCGCCTTGATGGTGCTCTCAGCCAGGCTGTGTCCTGTCCATTCTCGTATGTTATCTTCTCGACTACATCTCTGTCTACCTCTTGCTCTTTTCCCTTCCATCTTTTCTTCTAGTATTGTCTTCGGTATGTTGTTATGTCTTTTTGATATGGCTGAAGTATTTTGTTTTCTAGATCGTTATTTCTACGAGAATTTCACGTTGGACTTTAAAGTTGTTTTTAATACTTGGAAATGTGTTCTTTTCATTTTCCCAGAAGATCCACTTTTCTACTTTTCTACTGCGTTTATCATTCTCTCTTATCTTTTCGCAGTCCATGTTTCTGCTCTGTACAGTAGCACAAAGTAGATATACATTTACAAATCTTATTTCTGTTTTTATGGACATCTAACCATACATGATTGTGCTAAATCACTTCCTTGTTTTTAGAGTTGACTTTGATTTGATAATGTTTACTTCTGAACTTTCCATACTTACAGTTCGTTATACTTTCAAATTAGCCCATTTATTCATTGGTCGCCAAGCCGAAGGCGATCCCGATGAACTTCCCCATCTTATTCGTTGTTGGAAACTTTGATCGAATAGGCCGCCTTGCCTTTCAGTGCCACTTGGTCAGCCAGGATGAGATGTTTTTCTCTCCATCTCCTATGTTTACTATTTCCTTTTAGAGTTTGTCGGTGATTGTGAGGCTCTGGAAATTCCGTCTTCTCGTGACAGCATGCGAAAAGACTTTTGATAATTTTTTTCCTCAAAATTTTAATAAGATTTTGGTGAGATGGAGCTTTCCGATAAGTCTTTTTCTTTACTTGAGTCAGTTTCAGGATTTATACAAACCTCTATGATCCACGCCCTATCCGATATGATGCCTTTGCTTCATTAAGGTGTTGGTTTGATAGAGAAGTAACTCTCAGTTCTAATTAATAATTAGTGTACTTGTATAAGTATACACATCATCATCATCATCATCAGGTGCCATACCGACTGACGTTGGCTATTATGCTTCTCCAGAGTACACGATCCATCATGCAAGCCAACAGCTTAGTTGGTGATCTCCTCTCACACCATCTCGTCAGATTGTCCAGTATCATTTCTCTTGGTCTTCCTCTTGATCTTCTTCCCTCTGTTGTTTCTGTTATAATATTTTCAATGCCCCCTATTCTCATTGCATGTTCTATGAAAGTACATTCTCTCTCTCTCTCTCTCTCTCTCTCTCTCTCTCTCTCTCTCTCTCTATTTTTTTTGACAAGAGTCAAATACCAAGTTCCACTCCTTTCTACTTGACCTCCCCACGGCACCAGATTACAACCCCCCTGCCCCAGCTACAATCACATACTCCACCTTCTCCTGACTAGATTACAACTGAACCACTATCTCCCCTTTCTGCAGTGCCTTCCCCCTCCTCCTCCTCCTCCTCCTCCTCCTCAACCTTTATGAATCACCTATCACAAATCACAAGTCTACATTTAAACATTCTCAACACTCCACCACACCCACTTACTTCTGGACACAGCCTCTTACTACCCACACCTAAGTGCTCCATTTATTTTATTTATTCTAATTTTTTTCCGTTCCTACTTTTTTTAAACATATCATTCATATGAATTCATATTTTATCTTCTTTCTCTGATTCTTCGTCCTGTGTGTTTTTGTGTGATTATTGCTCACACCGAAACGTCACAACTGTGTGCTTGTTAAGTAATAAAGCTGTTCCTACTTTTTTTTCCCCTAGTTTATACATTCAGTTCTAATGAGACCAAAGAAGAAAAGACTTGCAGGATCTTCCAAACTTCTCCATCTTTCTCGTCACGTGATCTTGACATACCATTAAGTCTTTCCTCTATCTGGCGCCCTACGTGAAGTGTACAAAAAGTAGCATGTTCCCACTTGGACTGCCTCCTCTCCTTTGTAACAGGTAAACTCTATCCTTCCCTCCCTTGACTTTAACAAGCTAACACTTGGCAAGAATGAAGCCTCTATTCTCCCTCCCCCCCTCCACGCCACACCTCTTTTCAACACCCTTTTGTCGAATTAGAATTTCTTCCCCCCCCCCCCAACCCACCCCGTAGCCTTTCAGGAGACGGTCATGCACAGCACTCTTACTAGACCATTATCTTATCAAGTATGACAGGCCAGTAACCTTAATAACTCACCAGTTTCCCCTCAGACCTTCTTCATGTTTCTCCTTGCACCGGTATCTAAAAAAAAAAAACACCAGGTCTCACGCACTTCAACAAAGGAAATGTCGCACTGTTGGTAAATTCTGAAAAAGTTCGTCTTGACATTTGCATGTTATTTGTGCCAGAGAGTTGTACTGTGTCATTTGTTTCTCACAGTGTCGCCTTTAGTAAAAACGTGAGCCAAAATTTTGTTGAAATGACTATTTTAACCTGCTGCATTGATTTGCTTTTGTTGGGTTTGGTTCACGAAGTTTCTTTCATTGTGTGAAATAACAGTACGCATAGACGTAACATAGATTCAATTCAAATGTTATACCTACCCTCATTTATGCATGTGAACGCTAGAAAACAATTAAAGAAATAGATAAGAAATTAGACTCTTTTGAAAACAAATGCCTAAGGAAAATACTCTGTGTAAAGTGGAACAAATTCAAGAACAACGCAGAGATAAGACAAATGAGCAAACAACAACCTGTCTCATGGGTGATCAGAAAAAAGAAATGGACATATGTTGGTCACATGATGAGAAGGGACAATCAGAGGATCCCCAGAGAAGCTATCAAGTGGAACACAACAGGCAGAAGAAAAATAGATCGACCACGTGAAACTCTAAAGAGGACATTGTTAAGAGAGGCCAGTTCCCTTGATGAGATTGAAAAACTTGCCGAAGACAGAAAATACTGGCGAACTACCATGCGGGCCCTAACTGACGTTTAGCGGCACGGGAAGGGTGTAAGATATAAGATAGACGTAACAGCAAGTACAATATACACAAGAGTGAGTAAAAAAAAGTAACCTCCATTTTTTTTAAAAAATTGAATAAAATGATTAAAAACTCATTATCGCTTTTCAACATTGTCCCCGCCACGTTCATTGCAGGTCTGCCACAGCTCCACTAATGCCTGGATTTCTCGACCACAAAAAAGTCTAATCATAGCCCTGTAGCCAGCTACGCACTGCCTCTTTAATCTCGTCTTCCTTACTGAACTTCTTCACACCTGGCGCCTCTTTGAGTAGTTCAAACACATTATAAGCACATGGTGCGAGGTTGGATGAATAAGTTATATGTAGAAGATACTCCAAAAGCACATTCGTATTTTTTTAAACTATTGCACATACTGTATGACATCGCGCGTCATCATGGTGTAACAACACACCAGAACTGAGCAAACAGCGACGTTTCGATCTGATTGCAGGTTTCGGGTGGTTCTAAAGCAGATCACAATATGCTTCACTGTTGACAGTGGTTCCTCTGGGTATGTAATGTTTCAGAATTGGGCCTCTGAAGTCCCAGAACAGCATGAACATCAGCTTCTTGCAGACGAAGTAACACGGAACATTTTTGTTAGGAACAACTAGTCAGAAGGGGCCGATCTGGAAGAAACCGTGTTTTGATCTTTGTGTGCAATGTGACGTGTAGTATAGCATAGCATATTATAGTACAGCACAGTACAATACAGTACAGTACAGTGCAATATAGCATAATATAATATAACGTAACATACCATAACGCAAAGCAACACAACATAATGGAAAGTAATGTAATATTATATTGTATTATATTATATTATATTATATTATATTATATTATATATTATATTATATTATAACAGAATTAGTCTGTGTTTTTGTATAGAGTTCTAGAGAAATTCATCGAATGGTACCTTTTCTTTTTTTAGTTCTGCCAAAGTTTCCGCTAAGTTTTCACGTTGTTAATGATTTCTTTATCTTCAGACAGAAATCCGTTTAAGGTTAGTGCAGACTATGCCAGAAACTTCCAGAAATCTACACTCTGTTGGTTTCATTTATCATATCAATGACTGTTGGGGGGGGGGGGGGGGTGATATTTTCCCCAAAAAGTAATGAATACTACATTTTTAAAAAACATAGGAAAATTTAACTTCCCTAAGAGCTGTGCCTGGTTTCTAATTAACTGTTTTTATGGCTTCACTGCCGTGACCTTGTATGAGTTTATATTTTTATATTTACTTCTATTTACTTTTACCCAAACATTTTCTTTCTCATAGGCAGTGGCGGTAGATGGCATGTGATCGTTTCTTGCTCTCACAAGCGAGGCAGCTATTGTCATGATATCCGGATGTGGAGCTGAATTCCTGCTTGGCATTGCCGGCACAAAGTGCTTGTGAACTGTGGTGGCTCATCGCGGGTTGACAGAGTGCAGTGCGAACAGGAACGCAAAAACGCGTCAGATGAGCTACAGTGTCGTCATTGCTTTCAAGATGGAGGTCGGTTCTGTGTGCTGAGCTACTGAGTTTAGTGCTGTGGCATCACTATGAGGTGTGAACTTTGTATAGATTGCATTGATGATTCGTCGTCGTGTCTACTCGGCCAATGGGAAACTATGGACGTCTAGTGTGTCCTGGTTCGGCTTGGCGCCTTAGCTACGAAGTTCTTACCGAAAGAAACGATAACTAGCTTCCCATTTGGACTGCTGTAGTTCCTGAAATGGCGCCGTCTCTGGGCGACCCATCATCAAGAACTACTACGACTTACCGCCGGTGAACTTTCTGTGCAATATTCACTGGCGCAGGCGGTGCAGCAGTTATTGGAGTGGCTCGTTCGCGATGATACCGATAACCCAGTCAAACTCAAACTTAAACTTGTTTCTCATAACTGATCAAATTTTTTCTTCTCTTTTCTCAGCTTGTTTTTCTCATGCTGTACTCACCGAAGCCTTTTCTTCTGAAATACTGATTGTCATTACCGTCTTTGACCGCATCTCTTTATCTTCTCTTGTATTCTCTTTACTGTCTCCTTTGTGGGATCCCTTCACGGATGAAACCCAAACCAACATAGGCTGCCCAGTATCGACTTCAATGTCTCTTTATTGTAAGGTCATCACCACATCAGTGCATATACTCAGACTACAAAAACAAAAATAAAAAACGATATATATGTAAGAAACCAATACTTGAATATAATTCCTGCAGAAAATTATGCCAACCATTAGTCTATCTCGGAGAACAGGCATCATCCCCTGGTAAGACTTCACGACATCAGAAAACATATTTTCGTGTGGACTTTCTGGCACATCTGACATTGCCAGATTGCTCCGGGCGGGAATTTCTGCACGTCTGGGCGATCTATAAACGTGACACGTATTTATTAAAGAACACGTGACGTGAGGACGATGGAAAGAGAAAAAGAGGCGTATAACCTATCAGAACCACAAGGACAAACCAGCCTCGGCAGAATCCTGTTCAGGGTTTGCTCAGTTATTGATGATCACGTCTTGACTATTTCGGGGGAGACTTTTGACAGGGCAGATTAGTTGATTGCTTGGCTGGTTAGTTGATTGATTGGCTGATTTGCTGCTTCGTTGGCTGGTTGATTGAATGGTTGGCTAGTTGGTTGATTGATTGGCTGATTGGTTGGCTGGTTGGTTGATTGGCTGGTTGGTTGGTTGATTGGTTGGTTGATTGTTTGGCTGGTTGGTTGATTGATTGACTGATTAGTTGGCTGGTTGGTTGATTGGTTGGCTGATTGGTTGGCTGCTTGGTTGACTGGCTGGTTGATTGGTTGATTGGTTATCCGATTGGTTGACTGGTTGGTTGATTGATTGGCTAATTGGTTGGCTGGTTGGTTGATTGGCTTGTTGGTTGATAGGTTGGCTGGTTGATTGATGACCACCAACTTGTGCCTGCATTATTGATTTATCCTTTGTAGCCAACGCTGTGATGATGGTGTTAAATATAAACAGCCTTTTAGGGCGACGGAAATGTTACGGTGATTTCTTTCTTCTTTTGTTGGAAAGTTACGGTAGTTTATTAACATCTTTGAACACTGGAAAAATATACAAGCCCTCGGATCCTCTCCCTAGAAAAAGACTTTCATCACAGGCGCATTTATTCCGTAGCACCGAAAAAAAGAACTCGCTGCTGTCAGACTGAGAAGCCACGTATCGTTCGATTCGACCATTCCTCCGAACTCCTCGTCTTTCCTGTATCTGACTCAAGAAGCCGGCTCAGAGCATCTTCCAGCACATAATGTCACGCCCCCTACATGAGGTGTCACGTCGATCCGTGCTCCAGAACATGATGAGATGCCAGTCCATGCTCTAGAACATGATGAGAAGCCAGTTCATGCTCCAGAACATGATGAAGACATTGATCCGTAATTCAACACGTTCTGACGCTGATCCTTAACTCCAAGAAAAGATGTCACGCCTATCCACAAATCCAAACATAGTGCCATGTCTGTTCATATTCCAGCACATAATGTCATTCCTATGCGTACTTCAGCACATGGTATCACGTTGTTCCATATTCCAGCACATGGTATCACGTTGTTCCGTATTCCAGCACATGATGCCACGTCCATCCATGCTCCAGAACATGATCAGGCCTTTACAAACTCCAGCATATGATGTCACTTCTCTTCATACTGCAACAAATTATATCACGCTTATCCATGCTCCAGCAAATGGTGCCACGTCGATCCATACTCTAGTACATGATTTCAGGCTTATGAATACTACAGCACATGATGTCGCACCTATTCATGCTACAGCACATGATGTCACACCTATCAATGCTACAGCACATTATGTCACCCCTATCCATGTTACAGCACATGATGTCGCACCTATTCATGCTACAGCACATGATGTCACACCTATCAATGCTACAGCACATTATGTCACCCCTATCCATGTTACAGCACATGATGTCGCACCTATTCATGCTACAGCACATGATGTCACACCTATCAATGCTACAGCACATTATGTCACCCCTATCCATGTTACAGCACATGATGTCGCACCTATTCATGCTACAGCACATGATGTCACACCTATCATGCTACAGCACATTATGTCACCCCTATCCATGTTACAGCACATGATGTCGCACCTATTCATGCTACAGCACATGATGTCACACCTATCAATGCTACAGCACATTATGTCACCCCTATCCATGTTACAGCACATGATGTCACACCTATCCATGCTACAGCACATGATGTCACCCCTATCCATGCTACAGCATATGATGTCACCCCTATCCATGCTACAGCACATGATGTCACCCCTATCCATGCTACAGCACATGATGTCACCCCATCCATGCTACAGCACATGATGTCACGCCTATCCACGGTCTAGCACATGGTGTCTTGCCTATCCATGCTCCACTGATAAGACGATATTGACTTTGGATTACTGCCGAGAGCGGTGCGTGTAGATAATATATGATCTCATTCTCGATGAGTGCATACTTCCTCTACCAGAAATCATCGATCATCAGTCAGTGGCGACCACTTTTAGAATTTGACATAGATCGGCAAAATCACCGTGCTGTAGAAATAATCGTGCTAAAGTAAATCCATGAACTCCTCGAGAAAGTGCTAAAATTTTTCTTTACTAACATCCATACAGATGTTTATAGAGGGGAGAAGGCGTGTGGTACACTAAAACTATGACGTCAAGGATGTCTGTGGGTCATCCATAAGATATTTACTAGTATCGAGGACTTGAAAGAACATGTAAAAGATCGAATCACGTGGAGAGTGACTCTGGCTAATGGTGCAGAGAGTACTGAAGAGGAAACGAGGGCTAAATGTGAAGATAAGAGATGTAATCGTTGAAGGAGACTGGCCTGGCTGTTCCTCTGGCGTGTGTGTAAATCTGACATAGACAAAAGCACCCACGAGAACAGCTTTTTACCAAAATGAAGCCTGCATAAATCCGCAACTGTTATTATTTGATCCCTTCAAAATAATCTTCCAATACGTAAAATGATATTATTCATATCTTCTTCTTACATCTTTCCCGTGCCGTCAAACGTCACATAGGGTCCATATGATAGATTGCCAAGATGTCCTGTCTTCGGCGAGTTTTTCAATCACATCAAGGGATGTTATGCCCACTGAATTGGTTTCTCTTAACAATGTCCTCTTTAGAGTTTCAAGTGGTCGAACTCTTTTTCTTCGGCATGTTGTGTTCCACTTGATAGCTTGTTTGATGATTCTCTGATTGTTTCGTCATGACCGACATATGTCCATCTTCTTTTTCTAATCAACCATGAGACAGGTTGTTGTTTGCTCATCTGTCTGATCTATGCGTTGTTCTTGAATTCATTCCATTTTATACCGAGTATTTTCCTTAGGCATTTGCTTTCAAAAGAGTCTAATTTCTTGTCTATTTCTTTAGTTGTTTTCCAGCTTTCACATGCATAAATGAGGGTGGATATTACATTTGAATTGAATAATCTTAACTTAGTTTTTGTGCTTATAACTTTTGAATGCCATAAATTCTCAAGATTCTTGAAGGTCAATGATGCTTTGGCAATTCGAATTCTAACTTCTTTTCTGGTGTCAACACTGTGGTATATATAGCTGCCGAGATATGCAAAACGGTTTACTTCTTCAACAACTCTTCCTTCTATGTATATTTGTCCTTCGTCGTTAATGAGAACCTTCATTATTTATATACAACATGTTTAAAAACAGGTATCGATAAAAGCAACCCTGTTATTCCATGGAAGCATTCAAGGTTTATGATGTTACTGTTCATATTTTTCTTGACCAATCAGCACACTAGAAGGTGATGTGGTCAGCATCACGCTTGGCCACCTTTCCTTCCCCAGCACCAGAAAAAGTCAGGTACCTATTTCTACAACTGGGCGACTAGATTGGGTTCAAAGCACCGACCTTCGGCATAAAGTAAAAGTAAAACCCTCGTTTCCATGCCATTAAGGCATAAAGGGAATATGGTGTTAGGTCCGAATTTCCAAGACCTTCGGCCCATGACAGTGTGATGTTGTCAGTGTCACGCTTGGCTGCATCTACCTTCCCATATTTCTCTGCTACCCATTTTTAATGGCTGGGTAAATCCCGGGGCCTTTTTGGTGTGGTGGAACCAGAAAAAAAATCCCACGGCTGGGATTTAAACCCGGTACCACCGGATTAGTAGACCGAGCGCCTGACCACTCAGCCAACTAGGCCGCTTTCCTCATGACACCAGAGATATACATCATGTAATGTGCCAAAGAATGATAAGAAAAGACTTGAACTTATTACTTTTACACGAATAACTTTACTTTTCCCTACATTAAATTATATTGTGCCCAATAAAGACACCACCAACAAAATTAGAATGGTTCTACTTGATCAGAGAAAAGCTAGAGTATGAACGAATAAAATGAATGAGTAAAGGAAGCAAACCTTATCTGCTTTCATTACTTCAGAAAATCGCGTGACACATTTTTCATTCTCTGTGCTTCCCGCAACTAACATTTATTTTTCCTAGGTAATGAAGCATTCTTATATATGTCTTGTCTTGACTTGTTTTATTTTGTCTTGTGCTATCTACTTGAAACTGCGAGCTGATGTTCTTTGCAGCCGATGCTGTAGAGGTGTTGAGGCACAGCATCGTATCGGCGTGGGAGCGAGTTACGGCAGCTATTTTTTCAGTCCCTGAGTACAACTAAAAAGCAGTGGGTGTGCAATGCTTCTTTAGCAGACTCCACCACCATGGGGACTATGGTGATCCCTACTTCGTTAGCCAGGCTAGGCCTGTTACTGGGGGTACAAACTGAGAGGTGGGATAGGGTCTTGGTCAGCTATGGTTCGCTAAACCTGACGCTAGCATATCAGCTATGGTTCGTTAACCCTGACGCTAGCATATCAGCTATGGTTCGCTAACCCTGACGCTAGCATATCAGCTATGGTTCGCTATCCTTGACGCTAGCATATCAGCTATGGACCGCTGAATGCCTCACTGGACAGCGTTTTCACCCCTTCTACTAAACTGAGTTGGTGGTAGCAATGAAGATGAGTTACGAAGAACAGAGGGTGTGACGGACGGGTGAAGAGTTCTTTATTCTGCGAAAATACAGATCCTTCGTTCTCCCACCCCCCAACTCTTTCTCTCTCTCTCTCTCTCTCTCTCTCTCTCTCTCTCTCTCTCTCTCTCTCTCTCACCTCTTTCATCTGCCCAATCTCACTCTGTTAAATATCTCCGAAAATTCGGGCATTATATTTTAAGAGAAGTACAAAATAATGGAGATACAATGGAGGAAATTAAAAGGAGGACATCTATCGCTCTCAGAAAGTAAAACAACTAATGAATCTGTGGAGAGGAACAGACAGAACTACAAAAATTAGATTTTTAAGGGCATGCATCTTTCTCGTCGTAACATATGCCTGTGAGATCTGGACACTTAACAAAACAGCTGAGAAACACATAAATGCCTTTGAATGTAAATGCTACAGAAGAGTTCTTCAGATATCATGGACACAAAAAAGAACAAATATATCCATACTACAAGAACTTAAGAAGGCTGGCTAGTAAAGAAGATTAAAGAGAGAAAACTTAAATATTTTGGACACATTAAACGTCAGTATAATCTAGAGAAGACAGTTTTGGAAGGGTACATAATGGGAAAAAGAAAAAGAGAAAGACCAAGGCGAAGATGGCTGCAAGACATGGTTGATAATCTGCAAATGGATGCAAGAGCAGCAGGCCATCTTGCTTACAACCGAGATGCCTACAGGAGAGCTGTTAGGGAGGCAAAGTTCCGTAAGGGATATATGCAAATGACTGACTGACAAAACACTCGATTTGAACTCGTAGTTCATTCTATTCTTTTTGACGAAATGAAAATTCGAAAAGCACAATTTTAAATACCGAAACACATATTTCTCCTGTATCACCCAACATTCTTAAAATCATTTATGTTTCAGTAACCTTAGCACTGACTGTTAAACTATTTTGGCTTACATTCAGTATTTAATTAAACCTTCTGCAATAGTGCGGAATTATGGATAAGAATTAAATAACTTTAAACCTATAATTAAAAGTTACAATCATGAGTTTCAGTTTTGCATATAAACCTTCAGCGAGTACTTTCTAATTCTATGAATCTGAAATTCGTATTTTAACTCATATTCTGTTCCCAGAATATCAGATATTCGTATTTATTTGGGAACATACAATTCTTTTCTTTTAACCTCTAATGTTTCTATAATTAAGTCGCCCAAAAGCAAAGGCAGTCGGCTTACAGCCATAACTTTCTCATGGAAAGTTCACTCTCGACTGCACTACTTGCTCGCGCCACCCTTTCCTATCCCCAACGGGATATTTATGCTAAGAAAAACTGCTTTAAAAAACTGCAATTTGTGCCTGTAAGGCGAGGTGCATTGAATTACAAGTCACTCACAGCTGTTAGTAAATATAAGAAAAACAATACAGCACAGGAAGATCAAAGGAAGAGATACGG